>JANAVB010016230.1:0-177753 GCA_029216955.1 Iris pallida | reverse complement strand
ATCACAGGCCTAGTTACTAGCAAGATGCAATGAGATTATCCCAACACCACAAGCCCGCAGACCTCCGGTGCCAGGTCGAATGTCCGTTTATGAAGAATGCAACACGTGACTATGCTGGAAATGTGCCCTACTCGTCGGTACAAGTCCACTAATACGCCCAGATAACGGGATTGCCTGTAGCTGGAATCTCTTCATGTCTACTGAATTATTCTAGTTTATTAGCCTTAGTCAATTTTAGTAGGTACCCCTGACCGTGGTACTCAGGGATCCCCATCCTAGACATGATCAAGACAGTACCAGTTTTTTGTAAAATACAATCGCCCACGGTATCCAGGTCATTCATACTTGTCATGTCAGGCTAGCTATCGTAATAGCATGTCATGGTATATCATGTCAGTTTACTTGTTAAGAGTGTACCATGGCGGGCCACTATCGTGTTCGATTCTTACCTTATCGTGAATGAGAGAAACTTGTATAAAATAACTTGTGACATATTCTTGAAGCTAAGGAAAAGATCTAAACTTTCATGTTTTGAGTTTTTCAAGATTCTAGCTACAAAATAACTTAAACAGGCAAAAACAGTGAGATAGAGCAATTACGGCGCATGGATTTCTGCACCATCGGCGCGTGGGATTCCTGCACAATCGACGCATGGGATTCCTGTACAAATCGGCACGTGGGATTCCCGTACCATCGGTGCGTGGGATTCCTGCACAAATCGACGCGTGGGATTCCTGCAGCAATCGGCGCGTAGGATTCCTGCACCAATCGGCACGTGGGATTCCTGCACCAATCGGCGCATGGGATTCCTGCACCAATCGGCGCATGGGATTCCTCCATAATCAGCGTATGGGATTCCTGCACAAATCGGTGCGTAGGATTCCTGCACCATCGGCGCATGGGATTCCTGTACCAATCGGCGCGTGTGATTCCTGCACAATCGGCGCATGGGATTCCTGCACCAATAGGTGCGTGGGATTCCTGTACAATCAGCGCAAGGGATTCCTGCACCAATCGGCGCATGGGATTCCTGTACCAATCAGCGCATGGGATTCCTGCACCAATGACGCGTGGGATTCCTACAAATCGGCGCATGGGATTCCTGCACCAATCGGCGCATGGGATTCCAGCACCAATCGGCGCATGGGATTCCTGCACCAATCGGCGCGTGGGATAAACTCACGTTGCGTGTTCAGTACATGCGCGTAGGGAACCTACGCGCATGACATGCTCAGAGTTAAGGGATGCGTTGCCGGGACTTCACAGCACGTGGCCTTCCGGTGCATGGCCTCCGGGCGCATGGGGGTCATCATCCCCAAACAGCAAGTTTAGCCATAAAAGTTCTGAAAACTTGCCATGGCCATAACTTCCTCGTTCGAAGTCGAAATCAAGCGAAACAAAAGCCAAAACTGTAAGAAATTGAATTCTCTACAACATAGAACCATTAGTTTTCGAAAATAAGTAAGTTTTAGAGATCAAAATAAAAAAAAACTAAAAAGTTACAAACTTAGATCTACAAGAATCCATCAATCAAATCCAAAAATGCCAAGTTCTAAAGAGGCTTAGAATCAAGTAAAGAAGAGAATAGAACAATAAAAATTAAGATCCATCATGAAGCAAGTTTGCACTTGCCTAAGCTCTCTCTCTCTCTCTGGTGGTTGAAGAAGTAATGGTGGAGAGTAAATAAAGAAGAAAGGAAATAATGATGAGAGAAAAAAGGAAGGGGTTATAAATAAGGAGGATGGTGGTAGGTAGGAGGGTTCACCTTTGGTTGATGAACCAAAGCAAACCAAGCCAAGCCGAACCAACCCAAGAATAAACCAATCAATGAAATGCTAGAATAAATCAAGCAGGGAGACATACAATACGGGTCAAATTATGTATACGTATACCAAGATACGCAATACGAACCACAGGCATTACAACTCTACCCACCTTAAAAGAATTCTGTCCTCGGAATTTAATTAAGAGGCTAGAGGGACAAGAACAAGCTATACTATTCACAGGCAAGCTATACTAATCAAGCAATCAATTAATTATTCATGCAATATCAAGGAATCGAAGGCATGATGCATAAGAAGATATTATACCTCACGAGTCAAACAAGTCAGGATATCGTGATCGGATATCATACTCACGCTCCCATGTTGACTTATCTAAAGAGTGATGACCCCAAGCAACTCGGACTAACTTGATAGTCTTGTTCTTGAGTATCTTCTCTCTTCGGTCCAATATAGACACAGGCCTCTTCTCATACGAAAGGTTGGTACCAACAACCAATTCCGAATGATCTAGGATGTGGCTCGGGTCCAGGATATATCGTCGCAGTTGGAATACATGGAACACGTCATGCACCTCACGTAGCAACGGCGGAAGAGCAAGACGATAGGATACATCTTCTACTCGCTCCAAAATATCGAACGGTCCTATATACCTAGGACTAAGCTTTCCCCGTACGCCGAAATGAATGACGCCACAGTTAGGCAAAATCCTCAGGAATATATGGTCGTCGATAGAGAACTCAAGAGGATGCCGATGAGAATCAGCCCAATGACGCTGACGATCTTGTGCAACTCGAAGATGATCTCGGACTCTCCTGACCACTTCATCTGTCTGAGCAATCATTTCCGGACCGAGCATCTGTCTCTCTCCGACATCGTCCCATGCTAGCGGGGATCGGCACTTCCTACCATACAGTGCCTCGAACGGTGCCATCTGGATACTAGCTTGGAAACTGTTGTTGTACATGAACTCCACCAGGTACAGGTGATCTTCCCACGAACTACCGAAGTCGAGTGTATATGACCGCAACATATCTTAAAAAGTCTGGATCATGCGTTCTGACTGGCCATCTGTCTGCGGGTGATAAGCTGAGCTGAACTAGAGGTGAGTTCCCAAACTCTCTTGCAAGCTACGCCAAAAGTACGACGTAAATCTTGAATCTCGTTCCGAGGTGATACTGACTGGTACACCGTAAAGTCTGACGATCTGCTGCTGAGGTACATCTCTGCTAACTGAGTCGTCGACTGACCAACTCTGAACGGAAGAAAATGAGCCACCTTGGTGAGCCTGTCTATAATAACCCAAATAGCATCTCTGCTAGCCGGAGATCTAGATAATCCAGTCACGAAATCTATGGTTATATGATCCCACTTCCATTCCGGAATTGGCAAGGGCTGAAGAAGTCCAGCTGGCCTCTGATGTTCAGCTTTAACTTGTTGACGAACCAAACATCGAGAGACGAACCGGGCTATCTCCCTCTTCATGCCATTTTACCAAAAGTGCTACGGATATTACGGTACATCTTTGTACCGCCGGGATGAATGGAATACTGCGAACTGTGAGCCTCTGTCATGATCTCCTGTCTGATATCTCCACTGGGTACACAAAGACGCTTCCCATGCCTAAGTGTACCGTCTTCATGGATACATAACTCTGGTTTTCGCCCTGCTACACATTCTGTCCTAAGCCGCTGAAGCTTAAAATTTGATGACTGAGCTATCTTGATTCTCTCGACTATACTGGATTGAACCTGCATGCTGGCCATCAATGCCACATTGGTAGGAAGGACAACTTCTATTCCCATCTTCTGAAGATCAGCTAACAGCTCTGGTTGTGCTGTTAGGAAATAAACTCTGAATCTCCTGCTCAATGCATCTGCAATAACGTTGGCCTTCCCTGGGGATACTGCAGGTTGACGTCATAATCCACAAGCAGCTCTAGCCACCTCCTCTGACGCATGTTAAGATCCTTCTGGATGAACACATACTTCCTCTTGTAGTCGGTAAAATCTCCATCCTATCTCCGTACAAGTAGTGCCTCCATAACTTAAGTGCAAACACTACTGCTGCCAATTCCAAGTCATAGGTTGGATAATTTCTCTCATGATCACGAAGTTGTCGCACACATAAGCTATTACCTTCCTATGCTGCATCAAAACACATCCTAAACCTCTGCCTGAAGCGTCACAGTACACTGAAAATCCTCCGGTCCCATCTGGAAGTGTGAGAATGGGTGCCGTCATCAAACCTCGTTCAACTTCTTTAAAAGAATCCTGGCACTCTGCTGTCCAAGCAAACTGTACATCATTACGGGTCAACTGGGTCAATGGCGATGAAATCCGAGCAAAGTCTGAAACAAATTGCCGGTAGTAGCCGGCCAATCCAAGAAAACTGCGAACTTCTGCAACCGTGCTGGGCACTAGCCATGTCTCAATGGCTACGATCTTCTGGGGATCCACTTCCACTCCTCCCCTGGTGATGATATGACCCAAGTACGAAATGCGATCTAGCCAGAACTCACATTTACTGAACTTGGCATACAACTGGTGCTCTTTGAGTATCTGGATGACTACTTTGAGATGCTGCTCATGTTCCACTTCACTCTTGCTGTAGACCAGGATGTCATCTAGGAACACAATCACGAACTGATCCAAATAAGGCATGAAGATACGATTCATGAGGTCCATGAATATAGCCGGTGTATTGGTTGCTCCAAAGGGCATAACAAGGAACTCCTAATGCCCATATCGGGATCTGAAAGCTGTCTTCGGGATGTCCTGCTCTCTGACTCTGATCTGATGATATCCTGAGCGCAAGTCAATCATCGAGAATTCTGCTGCCCCCTTGAGTTGATCAAACACATCTATCTTCGGGAGAGGGTATCTGTTCTTGATTGTCACTGAGTTCAAGGTACGATAATCTACACATAATCTAGACGTACCATCCTTCTTTTTCACAAGAAGCATCGGGGCTCCCCAAGGCGATCCACTCGCACTAATGAATCCCTTGGTTCAGAGTTCTTCAATCATCTTGTACAATATCTCTAGCTCTGACGGTGCCATCCTGTAGACTCTCTCTGACACTGGGGCTATCCCGGGAATCAAGTCGATGGTAAACTTGATCTCTCGCTCTGGCGGCATCCCTAGAAGTTTTTCTAGGAAAACATCTGGAAACTCTTCGACTATTCGAGGTAACTGCATTACTGCTACTGCCATCCGCAACACTGGAGGAGAAGGTTCAACTTTGCCTCGGAAGAAGGAAAACTCTGGCTCGCCTGGGATGCTAAAAACAACCCTGTCAATATGGCATTCTATCCTAGCATACTGGTCCCTCAACCAATCCATCCATAGACTACATCATAATCGGCCATCGAAAACTCTATCAATATAGCGGAGAACTCTCTACCGCTAACTATGCTCCGACACGAGGAAAACACTCTATCTACTCCCATAATTTCGTTACCAGTAAGTATATTGAGCCTTACTGATAATGACTCGGGCTCCAATCCTATCCGTGTCGCGTATCGTGTAGACATAAATGAATACGAGGTACCAGAATCAAATAATACTGAAGCTGAAAAGGTGTTGACGAGAATAGTACCTGCCACTACCTCACCTCGTGCTATTCCTTCCTCTCCCATGGTCAAAGCCAGTACTTGACCATGTCCTCTGGGTGTGGGTCCCCTCTGCTGAAAATTCCTGTGCCTGCTATGGATCAGGGCTTGTGCTTGGGTATACTGCTGCGGTCTCTTCTGTTGGAATACCTGGGCCTGCGTCGGCAATGGCCTCGGGACGGGTACTACAGCTGTTGCTGCTGGACTGGTGCTGGTCCTCTAACTGAAGGAATAGAGAATACCGATGAACTCCCCCTGTTTGGGCAGTTCCCAACCCTGTGGTGGTCCGGTACCACAAACCAAGCACAAACCCTGTGCTCTGCGACACTCTGATACCACATGCCTTGGCTTCCCGCAGTGTGAACATCCCACTGCGAAGACTGCTTCTGCTTCTGCAGCTGAGGGTACGTCGGGTAGAATGTGAACCGACGTCACTGAGGCCGCCCGCCTCGGAGCTCCAATGGTCAAAGCCATGGCTGCCGGGGCTGGTACTGATGACTGATTCATCTGGCTATGGGATCGCTTTCGACCTCCGGTCCTATCCACGATCCTCTGGGAGGTATACTCGTGCCTCCGAGCTGCTCTCAATACTGCATCAAAAGTCTGATGCTCAAACTGTTCTACTGCCAACAAAATCTCTAGGTAGAGCCCCTGCTGGAACCGCTGGACTCTATCGAACTCGGCCGCCACCAAGGTGGGAGCAAACCGACTAAGCCTGGAGAAATCGGCCGCATATCCGTCGACCGTCCTACCCATCTGCTTCAGATTGGTGAACCTCGTTTGTAGGTTGTACGGAGCTACAGTATCAAAATACTTAGTCTAGAATCTCTTCCTGAATACTGCCCAAGCAATGGGTGCCACTAATCCAATGGCCTGCGCCGCCCACCGCTGCGGGCAAGATCTAATAGCTGTAGGCGCTCTACGGCCACCTTCTCGGGTTCTGGAGTCTTGGCTGCTTCTAGAATCACCTCTGTGTCCTGAAGCCATGCATCTGCAGCGATCGCATCTTCACTGCCGTCGAAGAAGGGAGGGTTCACGCGCTTGAAGCTGTTGGCCGCGCTATTACCCTGATGACCTCCTCTGGTCAAAGCATCTGCCACCACCTGGTGCAAGGCATCTCCTCGACGATCCTGGAAAGCTAATAATGACCTGATGAGACCCACCAAAGTGCCATCATCGGGCTCAGCAGGCTGGACGGGCTGAACTGGTGGCTTTCTCTAGTAGGCATGGCTCTGGAGGCTACTCCTGAATGCTGGGCTTGATCTCCAGGTTGCTGCTGGTCAGGAGGTGCTCCATCTTGCTGATCGGCAGGTCCAGGAATACCGCTGAAGAAGACGACATAGGGAACATAAGGAAGGACCAGGAAAGATCACGATATAAGCATGTGATCAGGTCAAGATTCTCAGGGATTCAGAGGATACGAGTAGAGATCAAGGACGAGTACTGATGAGACATCTCTTTCGATAAACACTCACATATCTTGATTTACAAGACCTGCATGGGCCACCACTAAAACCATGTAACGCCCCAGAACCAGAATACTGGAGAGCGGGGCGTACATAGCCAGCTACGTATATGAAGTGCAACCTACCTCGCTATACGGTCACGGCTGTCTAGATACATGATGCTTTAACTACAAGCCAACAGTCTCCTATGGTCATGAACAAGCCTATTGTCTCAATCTCAAGCAAGCAATAATAGTTACAAGATGTCAAAGCACCAAATATATAATAGCAAGGCATCCCATGCATTACATATTGGATGATCATGAAGCTAGTCGTACAAAATGTCAGGACTAGCAGGAGTTCAGTCATACATGATCAACCCTAGGATCTGTTAATCATGTTACAGCCCGTAGACAGACAGTAAGTAAAGGTGCAATCGAGCTAACACGTGTTCGCCGGCAAAATGCCTCAAAAGAATAATTTTTATAATGAAGTGGGAGGACAAAAAGAAACCCACTCGTTGCCAGGGTTACGCCTGGTGGTCACCATCTGGCTGGAAGACAGGTAGATCCTCTGTTGTTGCCCCGATATCTGGCCATACAAAACCAGTTGGGTCGACCCCAGAAGAGCAAGTGCCCCAAAGAAGGCTTCATTTAGGAACTAAAACTAGCATATCACAATAGAATATTAAAGATAATAAATAAAGAACTGATAATAATAGAGATAACAACAGTAAACTGAGTACGAGGAAACCATTCAAGTAGCGAGGTCATAACCCTTAAACCAAACAAGGACCGAGGTTGCAGCCCTTCACCTGAATAGAAAGCCGTCTCAAATACTATTGGTACAGTGAAGACAATAAACGAAGAGCGGACACAGAACTGCTCTGGGAGCCAGTTACAACCCTTAAACCAAACAAGGACCGGGGTTGTAACCCTTCGCCTGAACAGAACTGGACCCCCGATCTTTATTGCTAAGGCCAGTATAAATAATCATGGTATTAAGGTAAGGTAAAACATGACGAACATGGCATGGGGATTGCAATAAGACAATAAACGAAGAGAGGACACAGAACTGCTTCGGAAGCTAGGTTATAACCCTTAAACCAAACAAGGACCGGGGTTGTAACCCTTCGCCTGAACAGAACTGGACCCCTGATCTTTATTGTTAAGGGAAGCATCAATAAGCAGGACGATATATGATAAGATAACCATGAAACTATTCAGATAGCCAAGTTACAACCCTTAAACCAAACAAGGACCGTGGTTGTAACCATTCATCTGAACAAAACTTGGTATCCTATCATTTATCGATACAAGAAATCATGTCATGATACAATTTTATACAGGATCATGACAAACTAGACTGGGCTGGACTCCATCCAATCAATCACGGCCAAGAAATAAGTACGGCTAGATACTTTAACTAACTAGGGTTAGCACAAGCCTAGTTACTAGCAAGATACAATGAGATTATCCTAACAGCCACAAGCCCTACAGACCATCCGGTTGTCCAGGTCGAATGTCCGTTTATGAAGAATGCAACACGTGACTGTGTGCTGAAAATGTGCCCTACTCGTCGGTAGGCTACAAGTCCACTAAATGTGCCCAGATAACGGGATTGCCTGTAGCTGGGAATCTCTTCATGTCTACTGAATTATTCTAGTTTATTAGTCTTAGTCAATTTTAGTAGGTACCCCTGACCGTGGTACTCAGGCATCCCCATCCTAGACATGATGCAAAACAGTACCAGTTTATTATAAAAATGCAATCGCCCATGGTGTACAGGTTATTCATACTTGTCATGTCAGGCTAGCTGTCGTAATAGCATGTAATGATATCATATCAGTTTACTTGTTAAGAGTGCGCCACCGGGCCACTATCGTGTTCTATTCTTACCTTATCGTGAATGAGAGAAACTTGCATAAAATAACTAGTGACATATTCTTGAAGCTAAGGAAAAGATCTACAACTTTTATGTTTTGAGTTTTTTAAGATTCTAGCTACAAAATAACTTAAACAGGCAAAACAGTGAGATAGAGCAATTTCGGCGCATGGGATTCCTGCACCATCGGCGCGTGGGATTCCTGCACAATCGGTGCATGGGATTCCTGTACAAATCGGCGTGTGGGATTCCTGCACCATCGGCGCGTGGAATTCCTGCACAAATCAGCGCGTGGGATTCCTGAACCAATTGCGCGTGGGATTCCTGCACCAATCGGCGCGTGGGATTCCTGCACCAATCGGCACATGGGATTCCTGCACCAATCGACGCATGGGATTCCTGCACAAATTGGCGCGTGGGATTTCTGCACACATCGGCGCATGGGATTCCTGCACAATCGGCGGGTGGGATTCCTGCACAATTGGCGTATGGGATTCGTGCACAATCGGCAGGCATGGAATTCCTGCACCAATCGGCGCATGGGATTCCTGCACCAATCGGCGCATGGGATTCCTGCACAAATCGGCACATGGGATTCCTGCACCAATCGGCGCATGGGATTCCTGTACCAATCGGCGCGTGGGATTCTTGTACCAATCGACGCGCGGGATAAACTCACGTTGCGTCTTCAGTACATGCGCGTAGGGAACCTTCGCACATGACATGCTCGGAGTTAAGGGATGCTTGCGGGACTTCACAGCGTATGGCCTCCCGGAGCATGGCCTCCCGGGCGCATGGGGGTCATCGTCCCCAAACAGCAAGTTCAGCCATGAAAGTTCTGAAAACTTGCCATGGCCATAACTTCCTCGTTCGAAGTCAAAATCAAGCAAAACAAAAGCCAAAATTGCATAAATTGAATTCTCTACAACATAGAACCATTAGTTTTCAAAAATAAATAAGTTTTAGAGATCAAAACCAAAAAAAACAAAAAGTTACAAACTTAGATCTACAAAATCCATCCATCAAATCCAAAAATGCCAAGTTCTAAAGAGACAAAGAATCAAGTAAGGAAGAGAATGGAACAATAAAACTTGAGATCCATCATGAAACACGTTTGCACTTGCCTAAGCTCTCTCTCTCTCTCTCCGTTCTGGTGGTTGAAGAAGTAATGGTGGAGAGTAAATAGAAGGAAGGAAATAATGATGAGAGAGAAAAGGAAGGGGTTATAAATAAGGAGGGTGGTGGTAGGTAGGAGGGTTCACCTTTGGTTCATGATGAACCAAAGCAAACCAAGCCAAGCCGAACCAACCCAAGAATAAACCAATCAATGAAATGCTAGAATAAATCAAGCAGGGAGACATGCAATACGGGTCAAATTACGTATACGTATACCAAGATACGCAATACGAACCACAGGCACTACATCCATTGTCTAAATTAGATTTCTAGACTAGTTTCTCCTTGTTGTCTTACTTATGTACTTTCAGTTCTGGATATTGATAGATGTTGTATATTCAGATATTACTCTCATTGTAGTATGTTGGAGATTTCTCTTTTATCTTGTATTTTCATCTATTCTCTTTATTCCATCTTAGATGTTGTGATTGAGTTATACCTTTATATTGTTCTCCTTTTGGAGTGTATATCATTATACCGGTTTGGTTATTGCTAGACGTTGTGACCTAGGACAGCATTCTACTGCCGGCATTGCGGCGTAGGCTGGACGTACCCACTTCTCGTGCCCTTACACTGGGTGCGGGTCGTGACACATTTTTAGTGGTGGCCCATGCAGGTCAGTCGCAACTAGTACGATTTCGTGGCGGTACTCGAATTAGAGTATCGTTACAGCCTGTAGTAGGATATACGGTATATGTTAAGGTACTCAATCACATTAGGAAAACTCTTATCTAATTCTTGCTGCTAATTACCTTCTTTTGAAATAAACTATCCTCCTTTGATTATATTACTTCCTTCTCAGTAATTGATTCTTTGTTTGATCTGTCTTCAGGATGGTGAAGACAGTATCGCAGCACTCTGGTCAAAGGGATACCGCTGAGAGGTCTGCTACTTCTCGCCCGACTCAACAGGGCCCGGGGATGACATCACCTCTTGTTCCAACTCAGGTGGGACCGTCTACGACTTTTGGGGGTGCTCCTCCACCAGTTCCGGGGACTATTCCAGGAGTTCAGGGGATGCCACCACCACCACCACCACCACCTCAGGAAACAGTCGATGTGGGACAGTTCTTTTCCTTCATGCAGTAGATGATGGAGACCCAGCGATGTCAGATAGAGGATATGAGGCAAAGCATTGATAATGTCCATCAGTTAGCCTTGGTTGCAGTAGATAAGGTGACTGTCCAATCACAGGAGGGGCAGATACAGCCGTACCAGCCGAAGACTCAGGGCATTCAGGATTTCGAGAAGATGCGGCCGCAAAACTTCAAGGGTACCGAGGGTATCCTGTATGCCGACGACTGGATCGAGCACATTGAGGAGATCTTCCGTCTCGTAGACATACCAGCTAGGCTTCAGATAGAAGCAGCGGGCAGCCAGATGTAGGACCTTTCCCGTACATAGTACTAGACCGACCCCAGGATTGGTACTCAGGGGCAGACTTGGAAGGCTTTTAAGAAGCTCTTCAAGGAGAAGTTCTTCCCCGATACAGCACTTGGCACCTTGGAGACGCAGTTTAAGAATCTGGTCCAGGGGAACAAGACAGTAGAAGAGTACGCTAGAGAGTTCTACCGTCTGGGCAGATTTGTGGAGGGCCTGAGCGAGACAGTGAAGGCTAGGAGATTCAGGAAGGGCTTGATTAAGGAAGTCAAGTCCATGACCAAGAAACAGGAATGCTACCTTCGAGGAGATTCTGATAGGAGCTATGGCAGGGAAAGACGACCTCGAACTGAAACTGAAGAGACGTCGTGACTCATATGGAGCCAGCGGCAGTAGAGGCCAGGCCAAGAGGCCTCATTATCAGCAGCAGCAGTAGCAGAAGCCGTTCCAGCAGTAGCAGTTCCAGAATCAGGGTCGTGCACCTTTTTAACAAAAGTAGATGTAGCAGGCACCTAGACAACAGCAAGTTAGTAGTTGCACTTTCTGCAAGAAGCCAGGCCATATATGGAACAAGTGCAGAAAGAGACTAGGCAAGTGCCTCCTTTGTTGATCAGTGGAGCACCAGTAGAGGATTGTCCCATGTTTTCGGAATGTACAACATAGGGAGCAGGAGCCAAGGCTCCGACAGGGCAGCAAAAAGGACCATTGCCGACCCAGCAGCAGAAGTTTACTCAGCACCAACAGCAGACCAGAGAAGGTCCGCAGGGACGAGCCTTCACTATGTCAGCCGAGGATGCAGAGGCAGTGAAGATCTAATAGCAGGTTTTGTTCTTCTTGACTCCTTTTTTGCATTTGCTTTGTTTGATTCGGGGGCTTCCCATAGTTTTGTGTCTGTATCTTTTGCTGTTAGACACCAGCTTTCTTTTGAACCTTTGCCTAGGACTTGTAAGATCACGACTGGGGGTGGTATCATCCTCATTCGTGATGTTCGCAAGGATCAGAGAGTAGTTTTGGGAGGCCAAGAACTGGATGTGAGTCTGCTCGTAATGCTATTACCAAACTACGATATTGTACTAGGTATGGATTGGTTGAGCAGGTACCATGCTAGTATAGATTGTCGTGGTAGTAGAGTTCTCTTCAGAGTGCTAGGAGAACCAGAGTTCGAGTTCACCAGACGAAAGACGGACCAGAGCAGCGAAGTCTTCTGCAGAGCTTCAGTAGAGGAGCAGAGCGTGCCACATCCATTGATAGTTGAGTTCACGGATGTATTTTTGGAGGAGTTGCCAGGATTACCTCCGGACAGAGACGTAGAGTTCTCTATAGATTTGGTACCCGACGCAGAGCCGATATCTCAGTACGTCTATAGAGTGAACAATAACAAGCTAGTGGAGTTGAAAAAGCAGGTGGATGAGTTAGGACAAAGGCTTCATTTGATCGAGTTCTTCACCATGGGGTACATCAGTACTCTTTGTGCTGAAGAAGTATGGGTCGGTGCGGATGTACATCGATACAGGGCTCTCAACAGCCTCACGATCAAGAACAAGTACCCGCTGCCAAGGATCGATGATCTGTTCGATCAGCTGAATGGAGCAAAGGTATTCTGCAAGATTGATCTGAGGTCAGGTTACCGTCAAGTAAAGGTGAAGAAGGAGGACATTTCGAAGACAGCATTCAGGACAAGGTATGGCCAGTTTGAGTTCATGGTGATACCGTTTGGGTTAACTAATACCACGACGGTATTCATGAACTTGATGAACAAGGTGTTCCACAAGTACTTGGATAAGTTCGTGGTGGTGTTAATCGATGACATCTTGGTATATTCGAAGTCCCCAGAGGAGCATGAGGAGCATCTGAGAGTGGTTCTGGAGACTCTCAGGAAGGAGCAGCTTTACGGCAAGCTTTCGAAGTGTGAGTTCTTTTTGGATCAAGTTAATTTTTTGGGTCATGTTGTGACCGAAGATGGGATCTCAGTAGACCCGAAGAAGATTAGAGCAGTTGAGGCATGGACAACACGGAGTTCAGTTGCAGAGATCAGGAGATTTCTGGGATTGGCAGGCTACTACAGGAGGTTCGTTCAGGATTTCTCCCGGATTACAGAGCCATTGACTAGGCTGACCCGGAAGGATGCAGAGTTTATCTGGTCAGAGGAATGTCATATTGCTTTCGATGAGTTGAAGAAGCGACTGACGACAACCCCGATTTTGACATTACCATCAGGATCAGGCGGGTTCACTATCTATATTAACGCCTCAGGGAAGGGTCTGGGTTGTGTCTTACAGCAGCATGGGAAGGTGACTGCCTATACATCCAGGCAATTACGTCCGCATGAGAAGAACTACCCTACCCATAGTTTGGAGTTGGTGGCAGTTATCTTTGTTCTTAAGTTGTGGAAGCACTATCTATACGGAGAGCGTGTGGAGATCTTTACAGACCACAAAGATTGAAGTATGTGATAACACAAAAAGAGCTCAATATGAGCCAGCACAGGTGGTTGGAGTTGATGAAGGATTTTGATATTTTATTGCAGTATCACCCAGGAAAGGCCAACGTGGTTGCCGATGCCTTGAGTAGGTATCCGATAGCTATGTGTTTGACGATGGATCGTTATTTGTTAGAGATTTAGAGAGCCTGGGGATCGAGGTGATTGTGCTAGTAGTTCAGATTCATATGTGGGCCCTTCAGATTCAGTCAGATTGATGGAGAGAATCAAGTCGACTAATTTCGAGAATATTACTCTGCGGTGTATCAGAGAGCAGGTTCAAGCAGGATTGGTAGATGGTGAGTTTATTCTTACAGAAGACGGCACATTGAGGCACGGTTCCAGACTGTGTGTCTAATGGAGAGCTTCGAAAGCAAGTTATGCAGGAGGCCCATCGCTCTCAGTACACTATGCATCCAGGTGCCAACAAGATTTATAGGGATCTAAGAAGCATGTATGGTGGTATAGGATGAAGCAGGAGGTAGCTCGGTTCGTAGCCAGATGTTTAGTCTGTTAACAGGTTAAGGCAGAGAGGCAGAGGCCAGGAGGACTGTTACGGCCATTACCTATTTCGGAGTGGAAATGGGAGTACATCACGATGGACTTTGTTTCTGGATTACCGCGTACACCAAGAAGGAAAGATACGATTTGGGTCATCATAGACAGGTTGACCAGATCAGCCCACCTTTTGCTATTTAAGGTAGGTACATCGACGGAGAGGCTAGCAGAGATGTATATACGACAGATTGTTAGGACACACGGAGTTCCGATGAACATTGTCTCAGATCGGGATAGTCGCTTTATTTCCCATTTCTGGCAGAGTCTGCAGACTAGTTTGGGCATACAGCTCAAGTTTAGTACAGCATACCAACCTCAGACGGACGAACAGTCAGAGAGGACTATTCAGACACTCGAGGACATGCTGCGGACTTGTGTTTTGGACTTTGGAGGCTCCTGGGAGGATTATTTGTGTTTAATGGACTTTGCATACATAAAAGTTTCCAGGCCAGCATTGGGATGTCACCATTTGAGGCACTGTACGGACGTAGATGTCGTACACCCTTGGCTTGGGATGACATTGGAGAGCAAGCTTTATTGGGACCTGAGATGGTTCTTGACGTAGCCGAAAAGGTGAAGCTCATTAGAGATCGACTTCGCGTGGCGCAGGATAGACAGCGACATTGGGCCGATAGCCACCAAAGAACTTTGCAGTTTGAGGTACAGCTTAGACTTAGGATTTTGTTTGTTTTATGATTTTGTTTGATCATGTGATTGTTATAGTTAAGCTTGAGACCATGTTTGTGCTAGGTTGGAGATCTGGTGTTCTTGAGGATATCTCTGACGCATGGTACTATTCGCTTTGGCGGAGGTGAAAAGCTTAGTCCGTATTTCATCGGACCTTTCGTCATCAGCGGAAGAGTCGGTGACGTGTCATACAGACTGGACTTGCCCCCTGCAGAGGGAGTCCATAATGTATTTCACGTGTCACAGTTGAGACGGTATGTGGCAGATCCCAGCCATGTACTGGACCATTCCAAGATCGAGGTGGGCCCTACTCTTAGTTATCCAGAACAGCCTGTGGAGATTTTTGATCGACAGGAGAAGTTGCTGAGGAACCAGACGATACCCTTGGTTCGTGTAGCTTGGAGGCACCACTCTCCAGGTGAGTCTACCTGGGAGAGGGAGGACGAGATGCGCGAGAAATATCGTTATCATTTTTTGCCGTGAGGTATGACTTTTCTATCCTTCTCATCTATTCTATTTTGTCTCTAATTTCGAGGACAAATTTTTTTTAAGGAGGGTAGATTTGTCACATCCATTTTTCTATTTAAGGGTATTTTGGTCATTGTGAAATTCTTTTGGTTATTTTTATATATTACATTATTAGTGTAGTAATTTTTTTTGGCCTAGTAATAGTATAGCCTTGGTACAACCTATCCTAAAGTCACACCATGACTTAGTGACCTAGTAGCATGATTGTAGGGTTAGTAATCCTATTCTAAGGTTAGAAACTATTAACTTATTTATTAGGGCTAGTTAGCAACTTCCCTTAATTAATGTCTATTTTATTTTAGCCATAGAAGGGAGGCCCAAGCCCAACCATTAGGAAACCCTAGCCAATCTAGGTATGGTCGACCAAACTAGGTCAAAGGGGGGAGAAGTACTTAACATCTTGTTGAGAATTCATCTCACTTTTCATTCCTTCCTCCTGACAAAAACCTAAGTAAGTATCTTCCTAACTTTCTCATTTCTTATCCTATGAAACCCTTGTCTTTTGCATTAGGTCCTGATTATTGTTTATGAATCATTCTGGTTGAGGAAATTCAGATTTCGAGTGCATTGGAGATTTGGAGTCGCAAGGTGGAATCTACATAATCGAAACTTTTCTATAGGAATTCATCACAATAGGTAAATTCTTCAAACCTCCATAATTTCATGAATTATTCTTGTAGATGCATCCATCTAGTCCATCTAGGTGTCCCCTAGCTGTAGGATGAGTTTCATAGAATTTTGTATTGATATGGTGTCAATATCGGACACGTATCAGTACAAATATGCATGTGTTTGATGAAAAGCCACATAGGATTTATTGTTCATAATTTTGAAAAGTAATTTATTGGATTTGTAGATCTAAATATGTCTTTTGAATCTGTATTGGTCTGAACACAAATTGCATCGCGTTCGTGTCCAGAATCGGATACGAACCACAGCCGACGCGCGTGCACGCGTGCCCTACTGTTCGGGTGGCAGTGGGCAGTGTCTATGTCACTTGGACACGTGAAACTTGGTGTGTGGCTTAGGGACATGACTTACAAGTCAGCCCCCAAGTGCCATGTCATCTTGTTTCGTGTCGAGCTCACAAATCGAGCCGCACGGATCTGAGCCTGTCGTGCATGCGCGTAAAAGTTGACACTGATACGGCTCTCGTGTCTCATCTAGACACGTCGTGGTGACATGTCAGGGACTCGAATGTGTAGCCCTATACCTGGGCTAGGTTGTGGGCATGAGCACGTGGCTCCACATAGCCTGTGTCGTGTCCACAACGACGAGATACGGCCGCTCGAGGAGGCTGATTTAGTGCACACTGATTTTGGTGTTTGAGAGTTTTGGACACCTTTATGTCCACTGGCTTAGACACAAATACTTCCCCTGACATGCACACATGTGTAGAGCATACTGAGCACCCTGATTTGGATTTATTATAGATTCTTGAGTTTCGAATTAGGGGTTTACCCATATTTCTGATACTCGATGAACTGAAATTGAAATATATTTTTAGAGTTTTGCTTTAAACTATTTTAAATGGTTAAATTGTTGATGATTAATATATTTATACACGTTTAGATGGATATTGCATAGCTGAGTTTCATAGAGAATGAGGATTGGGATCAAATCTAAGTTTCGAATGGGTTGAGTGTTCAAAACCCGACTGAACTTGAAGTTCAGATTTTATATATATTACAAACTTGATTTTGGGTTTAAGATCAGTGACTTCCTGTGATTTCTTCAGTTTAGTGGATGTTTCAGATTGTGTGAAACAATCTCAGGGTTGAGATTTAGAACCCTAGGGTTAGTTGAACTCTATTCTCAAGTCTTTCTTGTTTTTATTTTAGTTTTCTTCGTGCTTTCATTTTCAGTTTTCTTGCATTGTATTATATGTCTCAGGTTTTCGGATTTGAACTGAGCTGATACTCAGTGTTCATAACTGAGGTCAAACCCAGGTTGAACTGAACTCTTTCTCAGTTTCCTTGAAATTATGAACCATTGGTTTGATACAAGGTTTGGGTTTGTTTCAGGATTCTTGTAGTTCTTATATTATTCCTTTTCCCTATTACCATTTCTTTCCCTTCACTCACATATACTCAGTTATAGCTCTCATATATATATATATATATATATATATATATATATATATATATATATATATATATATATATATATATCTATATATATATATATATTATATATATATATATATATATATATATATATATATATATTTATATAAAAAATATATATATATAAATATATATATATAAATATATATATATATATATTTATATATATATATATATATATATATATATATATATATATATATATATATATATATATATATATATATATATATAATAGAGCCTATATGTTTATAGCTACCCATGTATATATATTTGTATGTATACAATATATAATTAGTGAATGTGATACCTAAAATACTTAATGTATATGTTATGATTGTTAATAGACAAGTCTTAGGCTTAATGAGTTAGATTCGGATGGACCCATGAGCCTAAATTGGCCTAGTTGATTATCAAGTCGATCAAGTTGACAAAAGTCAACTTAAAGTCAAACTTTGTCCAAATCAACTCAAATGAGTGTAAAATGACTAGATAAGTTGTGTTTAACCTAAAATTTGGTAGATAGATTAGTTGACTTATGGTTGACCAGGTTTGACCAGCGTTGACCAAGGTTGACTTTAACCTAGAAGGACCTAGAATCATTTAGAATGCATCGTAGACTATTTCTATTTCATGCTAGACATGTTATCTGTGTTGCTCTAAATAGGACCCAGACACTCCAGCTTAGGCTTATATTCTCATCAGACAACCAGGATATCAGGCGAATACATTCTCTGACCGTTTTATAGTTGTTAGGAATTATATTCTTGTCATAGTTTAATTTACTTGATGCTGACACGACATTATCACGGATTAGTACTATATGGATCTTTATATCAGATGTTATCCCCTTCGGGTGCATCAAATACATTGTGTCATGTACTTTTCACGAACATCATGTATTCTGTGGACTCTCATTATTCATGTATACTCATGTGCTCTCATGTACTCTCATGATCTCATAAGCTTCATGTATAAACTATCATGTATAATAACATAACCTGTCTAGATCCTTGTGTATTGATTGGGGCATGGAGAGTAAAAATAGTCATGTGAACAATTCCAAAGTAGTGTAATCATGTACAAACTCTTTAGTGTAATCATGTACAAATTAAGCCGTTTACATGTCTATCTTGTACTCTAAATCACATAGTCACTCACAGTTCCCTATTATCATATATAGATAGCTTGTTTATCAGCTCCCTCTTCTCTTCATGCTTATTCTTACAGCGTTTCATGCTTAGCCTATCACATGCTTTATATTTTCTGTCAAGATATGAACTGCGTAAGATGTATTGTGCTCGTTCTCGTCCTGATTGGACTGTTGAAAATATTACAGGTGATGAGGAGGAGTTTTGTCCTACGTATTATGGCACAAGCTTAGATTACACCGGTGACTTGGACCCTCAGAAGGATCCTACAGTTGCTGAAGACTTGCCCATTGTCTAGATTAGATTTCTAGACTAGTTTCTCCTTATTGTCTTACTTATGTACATTCAGTTCTGGATATTGATAGATGTTGTATATTCAGATATTACTCTCATTTGTAGCTTGTTGGATATTTCTGTTTTATCTTGTATTTTCATCTATTCTCTTTATTCCATCTTAGATGCTGTGATTGAGTTGTACCTTTATACTGTTCTCCTTTTGGAGTATATATCATTGTATCGGTTTGGTTATTGCTAGACGTTGTGACCTAGGACAGCATTTTACCGTCGACAGAACGGCGTAGGCTGGATGTACCCACTTTTTGTGCCCTTTTACTGGGTGTAGATCGCGACAGCATGATGGTCTGATCAACCGAGTGCACTTTTGGTTCGCTTTTCATATATCGTTCTAACGTGGATGGAGACCTAGTTAAACTTGGCCTCTAGAATCTCATCCACGACTGCCTTGGCAATTCTCTTGAAATTATTTAGTCGCCTTTAAACTACGTAATCGTATTCAATGTTATCTTCTTCGAACCCTATATTGCTTCCGCCCTTCACCTATTTTAGAAGGACGAAGGCGCTTGTACGTGAATTCCCTCTAGCTGTCCTATCACTTATGTCCATTACCACTCAATGCAACTTTATCTTCGTCTTAAACTACTCGTCCTTTCCTCGACCCTAAACCTATTATCGTGACCTCCTAATCACTTGGAGGATTCCAATCATCAAATTTTATTTGTGCTCTCAACCCAGATGACTAGTACACCATTTTCCCCTATGACCCATATCTCCTAAGCCCTAAATTATTCTCCTTATTCCTTACTATTCTCTAATTCATGTTATCATAATTTTATTGCCTTAAACTAGCAACCTTCGTTCAATTCCATATCTATGATTTATTTTCATCTCTTTAAATACATGTTTGTGTTAAACGCCATCTCTTTGCCTCGCCTAATGATTTGATCGTGTTCTGTGTCGATATACCTTTGTACCTTCTCAACCCCCTACTTATTCTTAATTTTGAGGACGAAATTTTTGTAAGTTGGGTAGGATGCAAACCCCCTAAATTTTTACTACGATTTAAAATTTTTATTGGTATTGATTCATATATTGAGTATTGTACGATGAGTAAAAATGCGTGATACGTAATATGTAATTAATTTTTTCAAACCAGTTTTATTATAAATTTTTAGTAAATATAACATATAGATATTATGTTCGAAATACTTATATGGTAGATAGTTTTTGGGGACATACGAACTCTTTGCTTAAACTTAGTATTTATTTTCTTATAAAAGTTATTTTATTTATTATACAAATATTGATTTCAAATGTAATATTTATATAAATATTTTATATCGTATGCAAGGAACTTGAAATTTGATTCATGTATATTTTAGTTTTTGAAGACTAAATGTAATTATTTTATTTACTTGCAAAAAGTTATCCAAATATTTAAATATTTATTTTCAAAATTATTTATTAATATTTTGTTGGTTATTATAAGTAAATTTTGGAAATTGTTGATTTAATGACTAATTGGTTATACTAATTTAAATTAAGAGTTAAATTAATAAATTTATTTTTAAATAGTTTTTAACTTATAAATAAGAGTTATCTTGATATAAATTCGATTATGATTGAGTTGATTGATTTAAATTTGATTTAAATTAAGTGGCGAATTATCTATTGGGGATTTAATTTACTACTCCTTATCAAACTAGGAGTTCTACCCCCTATATATAGGGGAGCCTCCATATTATTTTCCTCCACAATTATTCCACAAAATTTCACCACAAATGTGAGTGCTCGTGTCAGTGTCCAATCTTTTCTGTGTCAGCCGTGACGGCCTCGGGGCCGACCCCGGGTGTCTTTCCAATATGATATTTGTACATATACATCGCATCCTCCACCGTGTCGACAACCCTGACATAATCAACCCCGACAAAATCTTGGATCCCTAATCATAAACTAATCTTATGCCTCCCAAGCAGCAACTACCCACGCTGACCCTGTTTCTTCGATCACCTGGCCTTCACATCCTCCTCCTCCTCGGACTCACCGATCTCCACCGAGCCCTAATCTTCTCCCTGACACCCTCATCGCGTCATCCCCGACCAAGCCTTCCCCACATCGACACCATAGCACTCCCACCACCATTGTCAACAACCACCGTCGGACACCAGCCTCGCCACAACCACCTCCTCCTCTTCTTCTGCCCATCACCTACCGATCCATGGCTAAACCCTTAACCTCCAGCCATAACATCACTGCCTCCATAACTGGCACTCGGCACCCCCAAGCCCCTGGCGACCAGCACCACCAGCAACTCCCCTAGCCACCACAGCCATGGCCGCCACCAATTTCCATCACCACCATCAGCCCCAAATCAAATAAAAATACCACCATCACCGCCACTTTCCTCTACCTTGTGTCTCGCCGAACAACTCCAACAAGTCGGATCTGCCTTCTACGTCGGCGCCACCATAGCCAGCAACTCTCCCGACCGCTTCCAATCTTCTCCTCCCACCTGGGTGTGCACAACTCTCACGGTAGTCGCCCGTGACCACTCCCCCGCCTGACCGGATCTGACACCCCGGTCGCCGGGTCTTCCGCCGATCCGGAGACGTGCCCATCTGTGCACCACCTCCACACATGTCAGAACCCCCCTCACTTCTATCCTCCCGCGCACAGATCCCCACACTCTCCCTCGCTTCCCTCTCCATTCAGCCTCTTCTTTCCCAGCTTCTTCTTCGTTTAGTTTTATATTTTTGATACACTCTCTCTCCTTGGTTGGGGAAAGCAAACAGTAGTCTTGTACTGCTGAATTTATTATTTTATGTTTTTTTATTTTACTATTTTTATTTTGTGATAGAGAACAGATATTATTAGTATCTTTACTACCATATATAATATATGAATGTATGTATTTTTGGTAAAGATTATTATGATTACTACTAAGATTATTAGTATTATTATTAGTATTATTATTTTAATTTTATTTATTGCCATAAAAAGATATTTTGTTATACTTATATAAATATAGGTCTCTATACGAATAATTAGTATAAATATATGGTTATTAGTGGTATTTTAGTTTTGTTATTACTAAGTATTGTTATTAAATTATATATTATATAATTCCTTAAAATTATAATTGTAATACTATATCTGGATTTGGGCCTACAATTATTTTGCAAAATTTGTTTATAAGCCTAAAAATATATTATTGCTTTCATGATATCTAAAAATAGCTTTTTAACCTAAATTCATATATTTACAAACTTAGAGGTTTTTGCCTAAAAACAATTTTTTTATGAACTTTCAAGTATTTATATAAAATATTTTTACTAAGCAAATTACAGTATTTTGCCTAAAATAATTTTTAACTACATATACATATTTTGGGATAATAAAATATATTTTTCAAGTATTATAAGTATTTTTCTAAAAATCATATATATATTATTTATCTAAATTTCCTTCGACTATCATTCCGTTCATGACTAAATCCCATTATTCATGTTCCCTAGCCAATTCAAGATTACCTTATGTCGAACCTAACAAATCTGACCATTCGTGACCCGATGGAATAATTTGTGCCATCATCCGAGGCCTCTTTGCGTAGTTGTAATACCGAAGCCATATTACGTGTCATCATGAGTATGACACCACACTCGGCATCACACCAAGCAAGATACCTTGCCATTAGCTGTTTATTTTACTTTAGCTCATATTTTATGCATTATTTACTTTCTGCAAATTAAACTGTGATACATGGCATAAGTAGATAGAATTTTTACTGTTTAGTTCTATTTCATGCTATGTACTATTTTCTTATACATTGAACTTAGATTTAAGGGACCACCCTTGGTGTGTTGCATTCATAGGCCTTGACACATTTGTACTACGGAGTTGCGAGTCGCATATAGAACTCGGACATGCATGATTGGCTGGCCACCGGTACGTATAACCATGCGATAGGAATAACCGCTAATAGAGGCTGCATGCTTAGTTTGACTTAGCGGTTAATAGAGGTTTTGTGTTGTGGATACAACATAGTATGTATTGGACGGGGAGGACAATACCTTAGCGTATGGGCTACTATGCACTTTACCTTTTGTAATCTGTGAGCTTCACCGGAGATGCGGGTGAGATTACCCATGATTACTGACGGCCAATGGCGTTCTGCGAAACGTTATGCTCTTATTGATTGGGCCTCTGGTACCCCAAGGGGGGACCATGCCAATCCTATTTTAGCCAGGGCCCATGCGTTGAAGGATGTTCTCAAAACTGCATTCACTTGGATTGGTTAGGAACCCTTATCCGTTAGGTATGAGTACTTTTGGTTTGGGTACTTGTATCTGACCATGGCTTGGAACAATAACTTGTCGCGGATTAATTTGCCACATCTTGTCCTTGTTTGGTTGTAGGTGTGGCTTACTACTCCGATGAGAAGGTATTGAACCTTGTTGGGGTCCGGGTACCATATTAGTTTTATGACTTGGAAAGATACTTCATCGTAGGTTAGTGTGCCATCTCCTATCCTTGTTTGGTTGGGGTGATGGTACGCTAATCCAAATGGTGAGGTATTGGACCATGTTATGATCTGATCTTACTTATTATTGAGCAGTATTTATTCAGTTTATATGGCATGATATTATGTATCTTATTACGTCCCTCTGAGGACCTGGTTATATCTCCAGGTGTGTGCTCTTGTCTTTCGTAGGTGTTCTAGTCATGGTCGTGATCATCTCTATTTCTTCCAGGATGATTGTACTTTGATCGTCTTTGCTTCGCTCGCCAAACTCTTTCTTTTGTTATGTATTCTTTTCTTTAATTTGGTTGGTAGTTGATGTGTCTCCGCCCAACGTATTGTATCAAGACAATTCAAGATTATTATATGGTATCTTTTATTTCTTTATTTTGTGGATGAGATTAGTTAGCCTTGGTTTTACTGCATTTACAGCTTATGTATACATACGAGGATTCCATATATTGGGGTATACTTCGTATGTATGCAGCTGGCATGTCTACGTACTTAGTCGTAAGTATTTTGGGACTGGGGTGTTACAGGCTTCCTCCGAGAGATGATAGAGTCTCAGTGTATTCAGTCCGAGTCAAGCGGATTCAGGCTAAGTCTCAGCGAGAGTAAAATACAGCAATGCGGGAGAGTATTGAGAATGCACATCAGTTAGACCTAGTTGCTCTTGAGAGGGATGCTCCTCTACTGTAGACTCAACAGCACCAGCAGCAGTAGAAGTCCTCTAATCTGAAGGAAGGATATATTCTGGACTTCAAGAAGATGGCTCCTCGGGTTTTCAAGGGTACTGAAGAAATCTTATATGTTAACGACTGGTTCGAGGACATCGAACATATCTTGAGAGTCTCCAGGATTCCTAAGGATCTACAAATTGAGGCTGTTGTCCTATAACTTTAGGATAATGTCGACACATGGTTCCGGAATGAGCCTCGATTAGCGGTTCCAGATCTGACTTAGAACATGTTCAAGGACCTATTCAAGTAGAAGTTATATCTGGAGATTACAGTAGTTCTGGAGGTACAGTTCTAGAATTTGGTACAGGACATACTTTCGGTTGATGAGTATGTTATAGAGTTTGGCAGACTGAGCCGATTTACAGAGTATATGGTCAAGGAGCTGAAGGACAAAGAACGCAGATTCCGTCATGGTTTGGCTAGAGAGATCCCAGTCCACATTTCCTCGAGTACTACTACTTTTGTTGGAATTTTAGTAAAGGCCCAAAGGATTGAGGTTGATCTTGATCTTAGGACCAAGAGAGACTGGGACACTTTTGGGGGTAATAATAATCATGGGCCGACGAAGCATCCTCAGTTTCAGCCAAAAACGTTTTAGCTGTAGCAGTCGGCTAGAGTTCCTGTTCAGCAGCAGCCATAGAGGCAAATGCATCTATCACAGATCTGTAACTACTGCACTAAGCTGGGACACACTTTGGGACTATTATAGGAAGAGTCCGAGGTTGTGTTCGTACTGTGGTTCTGGCGCTCATTAGATGAAGGATTGCCTAATACCTCGCTCTACTCTTGGGACTGCTCCTACCCATATTCAACCAGCTAGGCCACCTGTAGTGCAGCAGCAGAGAGGATCTCTTCCCACTCAGCAGCAGCACTTTGTTCAACATCAGCATAAGGGAGCGCCTCAAAGGGGTAAGTTGTTCACTATGACTACTGTTGAGGAGACTGAGGCTCGTAGTGATGTGATTGTAGGTTTTATTCTTCTTGATTCATATTCAGCTATTACATTATTTGATTCAGGAGCCACACATAGTTTCATATATCTAGCTTTTGTGTTCAAACATAGTATTATAGTAACACATTTAGATAGAAACTGTAAGATCATGACTGGAGGATGGATTCTCTTAGTTAAAGATCTTTGTGTCCAGCGCCGCATAACCCTGGAAGGAAGGGAATTGCGGTTGATCTACTCATAATACCACTTTCGAGTTTCGACATCATGCTCGGGATGGATTGGTTGAGTACCAACTATGCTTCCATTGATTGTCATCGAGGACGTATAGTATTCAGTCCTCTGGGGGAGCCTATGTTTGAATTTGCCAGGGGAGCTATAGAGCAGAATCCTAAAATTATATGTAGAGCTATGATAGAGAACAAGGAGTCTCCTCATCCTATTAGTGCAAAATTCCTTGATGTATTTTCAGAAGAATTACCAGGATTGCCGCCTGATAGAGATGTTGAATTCTCTATAGACTTAGTCCCGAGAGCTGAACAGGTGGCTAAGAATATTTATAGAGTTAATAACCATGAGATGGTTGAGCTGAAGAAGCAAGTTGATGAATTACTGGAGAAAGGGTTTATCAGATCGAGTTCATCACCCTAGGATGCTCCGGTATTATTTGTGCCGAAGAAGGATGAGATAGTGCGTATGTGCATTATCTACAGGGTTTTGAACAACCTCACTATCAAGAACAAATATCCACTGTCGAGGATCGATGATTTATTTGATCAGTTAAGCGGCACCAGGGTGTTCTCAAAGATAGATTTGAGGTCTGGCTATCATTAGGTGAATATGAAGAGAAAAGATATTTTGAAGACTACTTTTCAGACAAGATATGGCCAGTACGAGTTCCTGGTGATGCCATTTGGGTTGACCAATGCACCGACAGTTTTTATGAACTTGATGAATAAGGTATTCCACCAATACCTCGATAAGTTCATAGTGGTGATCATTGATGATATCCTTATATACTCGAAGGCCCCAGAGGAGCATGAAGAGCATTTAAGAATAGTGTTAGAGAGTCTCAAGAAGGAATAACTTTATGGAAAACTCTTAAAATATGAGTTTTTTTTGGACAAAATAGAGTTTCTTGGACATGTGATAACTGGTGAGGGTATCTCAGTAGTTCCGAAGAAGATTGCTGCCATTGAGTGTTGGACCACTCCGTTCTCAGTAGCAGAAATTCGGAGTTTCTTCAGATTAGCTGGATATTATAGAAAGTTTGTGAAGGACTTCTTCCGGATGGCAGAGCCGATGACTAGGCTTACGAGGAATGACGTAGAGTTTGTATGGACTAAGGAGTGTCATGCTACATTTGAAGAACTGAAGAAGAGATTGACCTCAACACCTATTTTAGCTTTGCTATCAGGGACCGGAGGTTTCACTATCTATAGTGATGCCTCAGGAAAGTGGTTTGGTTATGTATTGGAGCAGAATAAGAAAGTTATTGCTTATGCTTCAAGACAACTACGACCCTATGAGAAAAAATATCCCACTCATGACTTAGAGCTTGCAGCGGTGATCTTTGCTCTAAAGTTGTAGAAGCACTACCTCTATGGTGAACGGATAGAAATATTTACAGACCACAAAAGTCTGAAGTATGTCTTCACCCAAAATGAGTTAAACATGAGGCAGTGTAGATAGCTGGAGATGATGATTTTTTATATATATCATTACAGTACCATTGTAAAACCCCCTAATTTTTACTACATTTTTATTATATAAATTTTGGTTTTAATTTTTGTTGCGTATTGTACGTCGCACGTGGATTTGTGTTCTCCATATTTGCTCGTCGAGTGCGAATATGTGCGAGGATGAAAATGTTTTATTTATGGATTTTATTAATATAGAAAACATACAGTTCAAGTCAATATTAGTATTTATTTTGTTTGTAATATATTTTTTCGTCACACTAGTGGCAATTTTTATTTATTTATACCGATTTCAAAAATAATATTTACGTAGATATTTTGTACTAGTTGCATGCAGATACATGAAAATTTAATTCATGTAGATATTTTGGTTTTCGAAATTATTTTATTAATTATCTTAATTTATTTAAAAGGTATTTTTGAAGTATTTCCCATTAATATTTAATTTGATTTTCGAAATTCATTATTATTATTATTTATTATAAACATATTTTTCGATTTATTGATTTATTATTTAATTAGTTATATGGTAATAAAGATTTAACTTATTGATTTGATTTTAGATAATTGGAGATAATATTTTACTTAGATTTAAACTGAATATTTGATTGGATTTTAAGGAATTTGTTTTAAATTGATTTAAACAAAAGGGGTGAACTATTTAAATGGGAATTTAATTTCTCCTACATCTTATCCAACTAGGAGTGTTCACCCCCTATAAATAGGAGAGCCTCCATATTGTTTTCCTCCACAACTAATTCAATATTTCTACCATAAAACTAAGTGCATCGTGTCGGTGTCCAATCCTTTCTCGTGTCAGCTATGACGGCCTCGGGTCCGACCCCGGGTGTCTTTCCAATTATTATTCCACCCTTTACATATACATTTTTCTCGTGTCGGACATCCCGGACAAATCAAATTCCTAATCCTAGCCTCTTGTTCTCGATCGCCGTCAGCCTACCCCGACAAATACGGCAACCTTCTTCCTTCCACCTTTGGCCCCAGCCAGTGCCGCGACTACCGAGCACCTTCCAGTCACCACCACCCGAACACAGCAAACCACCACCACAACCACCACAACAGCCGCAGCCACTTCTTCCCTGACATCTCCCCTAAACCCCCGTCAGCCTACACCAGCATCATCACAACTACGACCATCACCGTCAGCCTACACCAGCATCATCACAACTACGACCATCACCGTCACCATCCCAAGCAATCGACCAAAACCACCACGGCCACAGCCCGAACCCCGTCTCTACCGTACTCCCGCCATGACCATCGCCACCACCATCCCGGCGTCCCCCCACCGCAGCACAGCGTTGCCACCATCAAACTCCCATCCACCACCACCGTGGCACAACCACCCCTACCATTATTACCACCACCCGCATCCCAAAAATAAAAACAAACCACCGCCACCATCTATGGAAACCCTAACCTTAACGCTGACCGCCGCCACCAGTGCGCCGAGGCGAGCTCACCGCCGCCGGGCTTCCAGTACGTCCACTGGCATCCGCCTTCCTTTGACCTAACCCTAGTGCTCCTCCGCGACCGTCAACCCTGTTCGACGCCGGAGCCCCAATGGCAGCACTTGCACCGTCGCGAGCTCGTGCCTCCGCGTCGGCCATAGTTTGAGCCCAGCGAGTCCTCCGCGTTCCGCCCGCTTCTTCCGCCGTTCCTCCAGCGGCACCGATCCTCTCCGCCGCGACCGCGGCCAACGTTGCCTGCGCGCCCCCGGTGCCACCCAGACCGATATTCTTTTCCCCTCTCTTTTAATGTGTTCTTGCTTTTCTTTCTCTTCGAGAGAGAATATGTAACAGCTGTAGTTTAACTATTTTAATAATTATTAATATTTTTATTTGAGTTTTTTATTAGTAAGTATTTTTTTAATATTAAATAAATATATTAGCATTTCTCATATTATATTGTAACAAAAATATTGTACTAGGCTTACCTTATATTTATTTTCAAAACTAGATTTCGAACCCTAAAATGTTATTTCCTATTTTTATATATACTAAAAAGTACTTGACAAAAGTAGGTTCCCCATAAAAATGGTTTCTAGAATATTATGCTAAGTATATATTTTATTTATTTAATAAAATATCATTTCTGTCAAACACCACAAGTTTTTATGAAACTTAGTATTTTTAGCCAAAAACGACTTTTCATGACTTTAAGTATTTTCCTATAACTATTTTGACTTATAAAATTCAGTTCTTGAGTATTATAAATATTTTTAAATCGTATATATTATTTATTTATCCTATACCCTTTGATTATCCTTCCGTCCCTGAGTAATCCATATTCCTTTTCCCTCAGCCAATTTTGGGTGGAAAGGACAATACCTTAGCGTATGGGCTACTATGCACTTTATCTTTTGTAACCCGTGAGCTCCGTCGGAGATGCGGGTGAGATTACACATGATTACTTATGGCCACTGGCGTTCTGCGAAATGTTATGCTCTTATTGATTGGGCTCTAGTGCCCCAAGGAGGGACCACGTCGATCCCATTTTAGCCAGGGCCATTGCGTTGAAGGATGTTCTTAAAACTGCATTCACTTAGATTGGTTAGGCACCCTTATCCGTTAGGTACGAGTACTCTTGGTTTGGGTACTTATATCTGACCGTAGCTTGGAACAGTAACTTGTCGCAGACTAGTTTGCCACATCTTGTCCTTGTTTGGTTGTAGGTGTGGCTCACTGCTCCGATGAGAAGGTATTGAACCTTGTTGGGGTCCGGATACCATATCGGATTCGTTACTTAGAAAGATACTTCATCGTGGGTTAGAGTGTCATCTCCTATCTTTGTTTGGTTGGGAGAATGGTACGCTAATCCAAATGGTAAGGAATTAGACCATGTTATGATCCGATCTTACATATTATTATTGAGTAGTAATTACTCAGTTTATATGGCATGTTATTCTGTATCTTGTTACGTCCCTCCGAGGACCTGGCTATCTCTCCAGGTGTGTGCTCTTGTCTTTCACAGGTATTCGACCCGTGGCCGTGATCATCTCTATTTCTTCGAGGATGGCTGTACTTTGATCATCTTCACTTCGCTCGCCAAACTCATTTCATTTTCCATGTATTTCTTTCTTACTTGTTGGTAGTGGATTTGCCTCCGCCCAATATATTATACAAAAACATTTCATAGTTGATTATATGATATCTTTTATTATTTCATTTTGTGGATGAGATTAGATTACTCTTGGTCTACTACATTTTACAGCTTATGTATACATACGAGGTGTCTATATATTGGAGTATACTTCATATGTATGCAGCTGGTATGTCTACGTACTTAGTCCTAAGTAGTTTGGGACTGGGGCGTTACATTTTTTTTGGTGGACCTTGCTGGTCAAGATAAATTGTTTGGTTACTTTACCGTACCAAGCAAGCCTGCGTATAGGATTAGAGTCTAGTATCTTATCCACATACTTGACCTCTCTCCTCGATTCTATTTTCGAACTACCGCTTGACTCATCGATTGCATCTTGCTTGATTCTTCTCTTCCCTTCGTGCTTGCTAGAGGTTAGGAAGGTGACCCCTACTCGATAGATATGTTTCGTTTGTCCTAAAATACCATTAGTTTAACTCGTGTAAGTTGGGTAGAATACCCCACGACCTAACACTCCCTTTGTCCTTGTGACCTATACTAATAAGTTTACTTAGACTGTAGAATTTAGAGGACCCTAACCCATCTAGCCAACCAAGCCATAGACAAGGAAACACTAGGACAACTATATGGACCCAACTTTGGGCGAGACTTAGAACTTGAACTATTTATATTTCATGTCAATTATTACCTCTTGTACTTATATTTTGGACTATCTTGACTAATGATGCTAATGTAGCCTAGTTTTGCAAGCTCATTCCTTATCGAGCTTATTGATGACATATTTTATTGGGAGCGCTCTCACTAACATATTGTGTAGTCAGAACCGGTGCATGATGGTCTGATCAACCGAGTGCACTTTGGTTCGCTTTTATCTATCGTTCTACGTGGATGGGGACATAACTAAACTTTCCCTCTAGAGTCCCATCCGCGACAGCCTTGGCAATTCTTTTTGAATTACTCACTCGCCTTTGAACCACATATTGGTATTCGAAAATAACTTCTTTGGACTCATATTGGTTTTCTTCTTTCACCTATTTAGACGAAGACACGTACTTGATAGATAGACCCAAAGTATCACATGTTAGGGTTATATACTAAAAGCATCACTTTTGTAGTAACCTTATTTCCTTAAATTTTGAATGAGAATCATATGGACAAATGTTTGCATATTGTATTTGTTGCAAGTGTTAATACAAATGTCTGATATTCTATATTGTAGATAATATGGTGTGTGGTGTCACACAGAAGATTATATTATCAGTTCCCTATGGAGTATAAAAATAGTTCACAACCTAGATGGACTTGGACAATCTATTGGAAAGGTTGTAGTATAATCTGGTATTAGTCTATCTTGACTATAGGTTTATACTAGTACACATTGTGTGTATTGAACAGGACCACTTGAGGTTTTTCTCTTTGTACTGACTACATAAGAGAACAAACACCTCTGTTATTATAGATGCTTGTGCTCTTAATCCGGATATAATAACGGACATGTATATGCAGTGTGCATTACTTTGACTCATAAAAGAGTGAGATTCATTATGGATCAACAACCTCTATGAATTGGGTAATAACATTGTATGTATGATGGGCTGTTGATTATAAATGGAATCCATGTCCCGATACATCGGGTTGATGATGTCCCCTTAAGAAGCTCATAAGGGTTGTCATGTAAACCCTGCATGTGGATTATATCCGACATAAAAAATAAAGTTGAGCGGTACTACTTAAGGATAAAAGATGTCGAATCAATATAGTTGTCAGTAACTTAATTTGATCGACGGACATACGATATCTTAACATGGGGAGCCAAACGAGCATATAATAAAAGAAGCCCACAAACATAATTTGGGATTAGGGAGGTAGTACAATAATAGTTCATTAGTGGACCGAGCTTTTGTTAATGGGCCTGGATTATGTGTTCGGGCTGAATATGGGATATCCAGATCCGTTAGGAGGCCTATCCCTAATTTTTCTGCATGGTCCCTGCCGTAGCCTATATATATCCTCTATTCTCTGGCCGCCAGATTACTAATCAAAAATTTGAAACTTTCTCTAAATTTGTGATTCATGTAAGGAGAGAAAGAGAGGGCTGCCAAGGAGAAGAAAATGTTGGGAGATCGTCGCCCACACGACGTCCAACTCGAGGAAGGAATACGTGCTGAAGATCTTGGGTTCGTCCGTTCGAGATTGCCAGGAATTACTTGTCTCCTTTCTGCCGCAGGTATAATTCGTGAACCCTAGTTTCCGCCTATGAAGGGTTAGAACACGTATTAGATCTGTTTAACTTTCTATCGATCAATATGCACCCCGAATAGATCTGTGCAGCGGCAGATTTTAGATTCGGATAGTTGAGGACGGACAGCAAAAATGACCATAATAGTTGGATATTTTCTCTTATTTTTGTCATTTTGCTTTTTCTGATTATGCATGTTTATTATTGTGTGGTTGTTTTTTTGAAAAACTAAGCCTACATTAATAATGGAAAATATGGACATAATATCAACTAGTACAAAAACCCTCATTGTTAAATAACTAAGTGGAAGAGGATATTTATTTAGTATAAATCCTATGGTCTCCATTACTGGTTTGTAGGTGATGTAATTATACTTACGTGTTGGCTTTAGTGCTTTCCTCCATATCGAATGAGTATAATTATGGATCACCAGTACAAACTTCCTTAGGGATAATTGTAGAAAGTTACCTAGTATGTGTTCACTTCTCCATCTGAAGGAACTCAATACAAGGTAATGGACTTAGTATTAAGTAATGGTATACACTTAGATACAAATAATGGTATCCTCCCCATCGGAGTCACTGCTATTATTTGTATGACCAGAGCAAGACTAGCATGTTAATTTTATTTGTCATAAAGTAATGTTGACATGATAGTAAAATTAATAAGAAAAACCTACTTGAACAAAGTTGAATTTGTATACGTCCACACTATCGTGGCATGCTAAATTTATGGTGTTCAAGGTGTTAGTGAATTTCTTATTATTGTTTTGAGGGAATCAATATTTAGTTAATTCAAAAAGTTTTTTTGTCCTACATAATTTTATTTATGTGATTCTCAGGATTTCAAAAAAAAGGGTTCTTTCAGTCCACTTATGGTGATTCTTAAAGAAAACAAACTTACTGGACCTAATTATATTGACTGGAAACGTAATTTGGACATTGTTCTGACTGCTGAGGAGTACAAATATGTACTTGTTGAGGAATTCCCACCTAAGCCTGATGCTAACTCTGATGAAGAGGTCAAAGAGGCTTATAAGAAGTAGAAAAAGGCAGATGAGATGGCACGGTGTTATATTCTGGCATCTATGTCAAATGTACTGCAACATCAGCATCAGGCCATGGCCACTGCTTATGACATGATGTATAACCTCAAGGAACTCTTCGGACATCAGAGTAGAGCACCTAGGCAGTTTGTTATGAAATGTTTGATGAATACAAAAATGGCTGTGGGTACACCAGTAAGGGATCATGTTCTCAAGATGATGGGTCATCTGAATGAGATGGAGATCCTTGGAGCTGAAATCGATGGGGAATCCTAGGTCGATATCATTCTCGGGACTCTGCCTAAAAGTTTTGACAATTTCTGCCTTAATTACAACATGAACAAAAGGTTGTATAGTTTGGCAGAACTTGCAAAAGAGCTACAGGATGCTGAATCTCTCTTTAGGCAGAGTGGTCGTATTTTTGTTTCTAAAAAGGCTTCTACTTCTAAGCCAAAAGGCGGTAAGAAGAAGAATAACATTCAAAAATAGGCAAACTCAACAAAGAAGGGCATGGGACCTCAAGGCGCGATGAAAAAGCCGAAAGGCAAATATTTCAAGTACAAAGGGTCAGGACATTGGAAGACTGATTGTCCACTTCTCAAACAAGGGAACAAAGAAGGTATATCTCATTTACTAGTAGTTGAAACATGTTTAGCGGTGTTATCTACCGGCACCTGGTGTGTAGATACAGGAGCTACTAATCATGTCTACAATACATTGCAGGGGTTCCAGGAAACCAGACGGCTCAGTGATGGAGAGATATGCTTGTTCATGGGTGATGCTACAAAAGTATCGGTCGTTGCATTAGGAGATGTCACTTTATCTTTTGGTAGAAATAAGTCTTTGACACTGAGAGATTGTCTTTATGCACCTTCACTTAGAAGGAATTTAGTTTCTATTTCTATGTTAGTTAAGGATGGATATTCAGTTTATTTTAATGACAATATTGTTATTAGAAAGAATAAACATTTTATCTGTTCTGGTGCATTGGTTGATAATTTGTATGTCATTAATCCTATTTCGCCTATAATGCAACTTATGGAAATGAATACTATGTCATCTAACTTAAATAAGTGAAAAGAACCTTCTTGTATGAACCAAACATATCTTTAGCACTTGCGATTGGGGCATATTAACCTAAGAAGGATTCAAAGATTGGTTGAAGATAGACCTTTGAGTTCATTGGAAGTGGAGACACTACCAGTCTGTAAATCCTGCTTGGAAGGTAAAATGACCAAAAGGTCTTTTACGGCAAAGGGGTATAGGGCCAAAGATGTGTTGGAATTGGTTCATTCTGATTTGTGTGGACCCATAACTATCCAAGCTAGAGGTGGCTTTAAATATTTTGTCACATTTATTGACAATTATTCATGGTATGGATACATTTATTTGATACGCCGTAAGTCTGAGTGCTTTGAAAAATTCAAAGAGTACAAGGCTGAAACGGAGAAACATTTTAGAAAATGTATCAAGTCACTACGATCAGATCGTGGTGGCGAGTACCTCTTTAGAGAGTTTAGAAATTATTTATCAGAGGCTGGGATTGCATCCCAATTGACTGCACCTGGAACGCCCTAGCAGAATGGTGTAGCCGAAAGAAGGAATAGAACTCTTATGGAGATGGTTAGATCAATGATGAGTTATTCAGATTTGCCAGATTCGTTTTGGGGATATGCCTTAGAGACTGCAGCTTATATTTTGAACTTGGTTCCTTCTAAGTCAGTACCTCTTACTCCTACAGAGCTGTGGAATGGGCGTAAGCCTAGTCTGAAACATGTTCGCATTTGGGTAGTCCAACACATGTGCTGAATGGAAAAGCAGATAAGTTGGAATCTCGTACAGAAGTACACTTATTTGTAGGCTATCCAAGAGGAACAAAAGGAGATTTATTTTATAGTCCTAAGGATCAGAAGGTCATTGTTAGCACCAATGCCCGATTCTTAGAGAAAGACTATGTGATGAACCATAAACCCACAAGTAGAGTTGTTCTAGAAGAACTGAGACGTGAGACACCAAGTACTTCAGTACCAACAGTACAAAAGGATGAACCACAAATAACTGCACAACGTGTCACAAATGTTACACCACAACCGATAGTGCCTCGTCGTAGTGGGAGGGTTGTGATACAACCTGATAGATATATGTTCTTGGGAGAGTCGTCAGACTTCATCCCTGAGGAACAAGATTATGATCCCTGTACCTACAATAAAGCACTCCAAGATAAAAAAGCAGAGTCTTGACAAAAAGCAATGATATCTGAAATAGAATCTATAGATTCTAATCAGGTCTGGGAGCTTGTAGAACCACCCGTTGGTGTAAAAGCCATTGAATGCAAGTGGATCTATTAGAGAAAAAGAGGATCAGACGGTAAGGTTGAAACCTTTAAAGCTCGACTTATAGCAAAAGGTTTTACTCAAAGAGAGGGTATCGATTATGACGAAACCTTTTCTCCTGTAGCCATGCTTAAGTTTATCCGGATTCTTTTATCTATTGCAGCTCATCTCGATTATGAGATTTGGCAAATAGATGTCAAGACAGCTTTCCTTAATGGAAGTCTTCAGGAAGACATCTATATGAAGCAACCAGACGGGTTCATTGAAAAGGGCCAGGAGCATCTTGTTTGTAAGCTCAAGAAGTCCATTTATGGACTTAAGCAAGCTTCCAGATCTTGGAACATATGTTTTGATCAGGTGATAAAATCCTATGTATTTGATCAATGTCAGGATGAATCATGTGTATACAGAAAGTGTGACGAAAATGTGGTGGTGTTCCTAGTACTTTATGTGGATGACATCTTGCTCATTGGAAATAATGTGAAGGTGTTATCTGATGTAAGGGTATGGTTATCCAAACAGTTTGATATGAAGGACTTGGAAGAAGTAGGTCACATCTTTGGGATCAAAGTTCTATGAGATCGCAAGAAAAGGATGTTGGGCTTATCCCAAGCTTCCTATATCGATACTGTACTAACTCGTTTTAGTATGCAAAATTCTAATAAAGGTTTCTTGCCTTTTAGACATGGAATTACTATAACAAAAGAGAAGTTTTCGAGGACACCTAAAGAGATAGAGAACATGAAGGCAGTTCCTCATGCTTCAGCAGTAGGAAGCTTAATGTATGCAATGCTATGTACGAGACCAGATATCTGCTTGCCGTAAAGCATATTTTGAAGTACCTGAAAAGGACTAAAGAGTATATGCTAGTTTACCAGGCAGATAGTTTAGTTCCCTTGGGGTATACAGACTTAAATTTTCAGTCATATAGGGATTCCAGAAAATCTACCTCAGGTTATGTGTTTACTTTGGGAGGTGGAGCTATTGTGTGAAGGAGTATCAAGCAAAAATGTATTGCTGATTCTACCATGGAAGCCGAGTATGTGGCAGCCTCTGAGGCAGCTAAAGAAGCGGTTTGGCTCAGAAACTTTCTGTTGGACTTGGATGTGGTACCTAGTTTGCCTAAGTCTATTATACTTTATTGTGATAATAGTGGTGCAGTTGCAAACTCGAAGGAACCACGAGCCCATAAGACATGCAAATACATTGAGCACAAGTACCACCTGATATGAGATTTTATAAAGAAAGGAAAAGTTGCTGTGATCAAGATAGCATCAGCCGACAACCTAGCTGATCCTTTTACAAAGAGCTTACTAGCTAAGGCTTTTGATAGTCATGTTGAGGGAATGGGAGTCAGATGTGTAGCAGCATAGCTTTAAGTATAAGTAGGAAATTTGTAACAGTATACTGAAAAGCAATGCTTTGAGTATAAGTGGGAGATTGTTAGGGTTATATACTAAAAGCATCACTTTTGTAGTAACCTTATTTCCTTAAATTATGAATGAGAATCATATGGGCAAATATTTGTATATTGTATTTGTTGCAAGTGTTAATGCAAATGTTTGATATTCTATATTGTATATAATATGGTGTGTGGTGTCACACAGAAGATCATATTATCAGTTCCCTATGGAGTATATAAATAGTTCACAACCTAGATGGACTTAGACAATCTATTGGAAAGGTTGTAGTGTAATCTGGTATTAGTCTATCTTGACTATAGGTTTACACTAGTACACTTTGTGAGTATTGAACAGGACCACTTGAGGTTGTTCTCTTTGTACTGACTACATAAGAGAACAAACACCTATGCTATTATGGATGCTTGTGCTCTTAATCCGGATATAATAACGGACATGTATATGCAGTGTGCATTACTTTGACTCATAAAAGAGTGAGATTCATTATGGATCAACAATCTCTATGAATTGGGTAATAATATTGTATGTATGATGGGCTGTTGATTATAAATGGAATCCATGTCCCGATACATCGGGTTGATGATGTCCCCCTAAGGAGCACAAAAGGATTGTCATGTAAACCCTGCAGGTGGATTATATCCGACATAACAAATAAAGTTGAGTGGTACTACTTAAGGATAAAAGATGTAGAATCAATATAGTTGTCAGTAACTTAATTTGATCGACGGACATACGATATCTTAACATGGGGAGCCAAACGAGCATATAATAAAAAGAGCCCACAAACATAATTTGGGATTAGGGAGGTAGTACAACAATAGCTCATTAGTGGATCGAGCTATTGTTAATGGTCCTAGATTGTGTGTTCGGGCTGAACACGGGATATCCAGATCCGTTAGGAGGCCTAACCCTAATTTTTCCTCATGGTCCCTGCCGTAGCCTATATTATCCTCTATTCTCTGGCCGCCAGATTACTAATCAGAAATCTGAAACTTTCTCTAAATTCGTGATTCACGTAAGGAGAGAAAGAGAGGGCTGTCAAGGAGAAGAAAAGGTTGGGAGATCGTCGCCCACACGACGTCCAACTCGAGGAAGGAATACGTGCTGAAGATCTTAGGGTCGTCCGCTCGAGATTGCCAGGAATTACTTGTCTCCTTTCCGTCGTAGGTATAATTCGTGAACCCTAGTTTCTGCCTATGAAGGGTTAGAACACGTATTAGATATGTTTAACTTTCTATCGATCAATACGCACACCAAAGGAAAGGTCCTGGGAATCTCCAGTTCCATTATCACCTTTAGTTGTCCAATCATCTATTGCCAAGATAGTTAGCCATGGACCAACCAAGGTGACTATATCCTCGCTTTGAACTACTCGTCGATTCCATATCTATTATCGCAACCTTCTATGTAACTTGAAAATGATTCAAATCATCCTTTCATTTGTGCCCTCAACCTAGATATTTACCATGCAACCTTCTCCGAAGAACCATCTCTCCTAAGTCCCTAAGTTATTCTCTTGATCTACTCCCTTCGTCTTATCATGATTTTATTGCCTTGACTAGCAACCCTCATCCATACCATATCCATAATTTATTTTCGTAGTTATCGAAATCACGATTTCTAATGCATATTTGTATTAAACGTAGTTTCCTTGCCTCGCCCAATGATTTGATTGTGCTTCCTTATCGATATACCCATGTACCTTCAAACCACCCTAATTATTCTTAATTTCGAGGACGAAATTCTTGTAAGTTGGGTAGGGTGTAAAACTCCCTAATTTTTACTACATTTTTATTATATAAATTTTGGTTTTAATTTTTGTTGTGTATTGTACGTCGCACGCGAATTTGCGTTCTCCATATTTTCTCGTCGAATGCGAATATGTGCGATGTATATATTTTGAAAACATTTTATTTATGGATTTTATTAATATAGAAAACATACAGTTCATTTCAATATTAGTATTTATTTTGTTTGAAATAGAATTTTTTGTCGCACTAGTGGCAATTTTTATTTATTTATACCGATTTGAAAAATAATATATACGTAGAAATTTTGTACTTGTTGCATGCAGATACATGAAAATTTAATTCATGTAGATATTTTGGCTTACGAAATTATTTTATTAATTATCTTAATTTATTTAAAAGGTATTTTTGAAGTATTTCCTATTAATATTTAATTTGATTTTCAAAATTTATTATTATTATTTATTATAAACATATTTTTAGATTTATGGGTTTATTGTTTAATTAGTTATGGTAATAATGATTTAACTTATTGATTTAATTTTAGATAATTGGAGATAAGATTTTTACTTAGATTTAAACTGAATATTGGATTGGATTTTATGGAATTTATTTTAAATTGATTTAAATAAAAGGGGTGAATTATCTAAATGGGAATTTAATTTCTCCTACATCTTATCCAACTCGGAGTGTTCACCCCATATAAATAGGAGAGCCTCCATATGGTTTTCCTCCACAACTAATTCAATATTTCCCCCACAAAACTAAGTGCATCATGTCGGTGTCCAATCCTTTCTCGTGTCAGCCGTGACGGCCTCGGGTCCAACCCCGGGTGTCTTTCTAATTCTTATTCCACCCTTTACATATATATTTTCCTCGTATCGGACACCCCCGACAAATCAAATTCCTAACCCTAGCCTCTTGTTCTCGACCTCCGTCAGCCTACCCCAATAATTCTGGCAGCCTTCTTCATTCTACCTTCGGCCCCAGCCAGTGTCGCGACTACCGAGCACCTTCCAATCACCACAACCCGAACCCAGCAAACCACCACCATGACCACCACCAACAGCCGCAACCACTTCTTTCCTGACATCTCCTCCAAACCCCTGTCAGCCTACACCAGCATCATCATACCAACAACCATCACCGTCACTATCCCAGGCAATCGACCACAACCACCACGGCCACAGCCCAGACCCCGTCTCTACCGTACTTCCTCCATGACCATTGCCACCACCAGCCGTCCCTCTTAACCTCGCCATCCCGGCAGCTCCCCACCGCAGCACATCGCTACCACCATCAAACTCCCATCCACCACCACCATGGCATAACCACCCCCACCAGCATCACAAAAATAAAAACAAACCACCGCCACCATCTATGGAAACCCTAACCTTAACGCTGACCGCCGCCACCAGCGCGCCGAGGCGAGCTCACCGCCGTCGTGCCTCCAATACATCCATTGGCGTCCACCTTCCTTTGACCTCACCCAGTGTTCCTCCGTGACCGTCAACCCCGTTCGACGCTGGAGCCCCAATGGCAGCGCTTGCACCGCCGCACGCTCGTGCCTCCGTGTTGGCCATCGTGTGAGCCCGACGAGTCCCCCGAGTTCCGCCCGCTTCTTCCGCTATTCCTCCAACAGCGCCGATCCTCTCCGCCGCAGCCGCGGCCAATGCCGCCTGCGCGCCACCGGCACCACCCAGACCGAGATTCTTTTCCCTCTCTTTTAATGTGTTGTTGCTTTTCTCTCTCTTCGAGAGAGAATAAGTAACAGCTGTAGTTTAACTATTTTAATAATTATTAATATTTTTAGTTGAGTTATTTTTATTAGTAAGTATTTTTTAATATTAAATAAATATATTAGTATGTCTCATATTATATTGTAACAAAAACATTGTACTAGGCTTACCTTATATTTATTTTCAAAACTAGATTTCGAACCCCAAAAATATTATTACCTATTTTTATATATACTAAAAATTACTTGACAAAAGTTGGTTCCCCATAAAAATGGTTTCTAGAATATTATGTTAAGTATATATTTTCTTTATTTAATGAAATATCGTTTTGTCAAACATCACAAATTTTATGAAACTTAGTGTTTTAGCCAAAAATGACTTTTCTTGACTTTATGTATTTTCCTATAACTATTTTGAGTTATAAAAGTCGGTTCTTGAGTATTATAAATAGTTTTAAATCATATATATATATATATATATATATATATATATATATATATATATATATATATAAAATTAATAAAAAAATATATATATTTTATATATATATATATATATATATATATATATATTTTTTATATATATATATATATATATATATATATATATATATATATATATATATATATATATATATTATTTATCCTATACCCTTTGATTATTCTCTGGTCCATGAGTAATCCTATATTCCTATTCCCTCAGCCAATTTTGGACTTCTTTATGTCGTTCCTAACCAAGTTGACAATTTTGGACCCGATGGACCAGTCGGTGCTATCATCGGAGGCCGTCTTGCGTAGTTAAAAACACCAAAGTCATAATCCGTGCCACGAGATCATCGTACCACACTGGGCGCAACCTCAGGCAAGATACCTTGCCATTAGCTATTTATTTTACTTTAGCTCATATTCATGCATTTATTTATTATTTATTTTCTACAAAATAAACTGTGATACATGGCATAAGTAGATAAAAATTTTACTGTTTAGTTCTATTTCCTGCTATGTACTGTTTTCTTATACATTGAATTTAGATTTAAGGGACCGCCCTTTGTGTGTTGCATTCATAGGCCTTAACACATTTGTACCACATTGTTGTGAGTCGCATATAGAACTCGGACATGCGTGATTGGCTGGCCACCAATACGTATAAGCCGTGCGATAGGATTACTCGCTAATAGAGGTTGCATGCTTAGTTTGACTTAGCGGTTAATAGAGGTTTTGTGTTGTGGATACAACATAGTAGGCAATGGACGGGGAAGACAATACCTTAGCGTATGGGCTACTATGCACTTTACCTTTTGTAACCTGTGAGCTCCGCGGGAGACGCGGGTGAGATTATCCATGATTACTGATGGCCACTAGCGTTCTGCGAAACGTTATGCTCTTATTGATTAGGCCTCTGGAGCCCCAAGGTGGGACCATGCCGATCCTATTTTAGTCAGGGCCCATACGATGAAGGATGTTCTTAAAATTGTATTCACTTAGATTGGTTAGGCACCCTTATTTGTTAGGTACGAGTACTCTTGGTTTGGGTACTTGTATCTGACCGTGGCTTGGAACAGTAACTTATCGCTGACTAGTTTGCCACATCTTGTCCTTGTTTGGTTGTAGGTGTGGCTAACTGCTCCGATGAGAAGGTATTGAACCTTGTTGGGGTCCGAATACCATATTGGATTCGTGACTTGGAAAGATACTTTATCGTGGGTTAGAGTACCATCTCATATCCTTGTTTGGTTGAGTGGATGGTATGCTAATCCAAATGGTGAGGTATTGGACCATGTTATGATCCGATCTTACTTATTGTTATTGAGCAGTAATTATTCAGTTTATATGGCATGATATTATGTATCTTGTTACGTCCCTCTGAGGTCCTGGTTATCTCTCCAGGTGTGTGCTCTTGTCTTTCACAGGTGTTCGAGTCGTGGCCGTGATCATCTCTATTTCTTCGAGGATAATTGCACTTTGATCGTCTTCACTTCGCTCGCCAAACTTATTTCATTTTCCATGTATTTTTTTTACTTATTTGTTGGTAGTAGATTTGTTTTCGCCCAATATATTGTATAAAAACATTTTATAGTTGATTATATGATATCTTTTATTATTTTATTTTGTGGATGAGATTAGATTACTCTTGGTCTACTGCATTTTACAGCTTATGTATAGATACAAGGTGTCAATATATTGGAGTATACTTCGTATGTATGCAGCTGGCATGTCTACGTACTTAGTCCTAAGTATTTTGGGACTGGGCATTACAACCATTCTGGGAAAATCAATGTGGTAGCGGATACACTTAGCCGTTATCCCGTAGCTATGTTCCTAACTAAAGATCGACATTTGCTAGAAGACCTGGAAAGTCTGGGTATTGAGCTTGTGATTCCTGGGATCGGGATACAGATGATGGGCATACAAATTCAGTCAGGAATGATGTGTTGGCACATTGATTTTGATAAATAACTGTGCTTCGTCTTTTAGTTTCTCTATCTTCTCTACAAACAGATATATCATCAAGCTTCCCAAAGGCTGCTACAAAAAGATCTGCTTATCAAAGACAATCGTTAAGCCTAATGGGAGAACATATGAAGTACTTAAAGCAAGACTGAAGAGAAGCCACTGCTCTCAAAAGATTTCAAGTCCCTAGAGTCTGTACAAGGTTTAGGAGATTTCATGTAAACACTTAAGGTGGATGACAAACCAAAAGACCTTCCTAAAAGTTCATTCATAAATCACTCTATTAGAAAATGGAACACCGACGGTATACTGACTGGCGCCAACGGTATACCGTTCTCTACACAGAAAAACATTCTGTGAATATAATCGGCATACCGACTGTTTACCACTGCATACCGAAGGTATACCGATTATTTTGTTCAGAATTTGTTCTATGACGAAAATCGGCATACCGGCGGTATACCGATTCGTACCGACGGTATACCGAATTCTTACTCATAAATCTCTCTGTGACGAAAAGCGACATACCGACGGTATACCGACTGGTACCGACGGTATACCATTTTTCTACTCAAAAATAGTTCTGTGACAAAAATCGGCATACCGATGGCATACCGGCTCATTCCGACGGTATACTGTTTTCTTACTCAGAATTAGTTCTGTGAAGAAAACCGGCATATCGACGGCATACCGGTCAGTACCGCCTGTATTCTGTATGCTTTATATTAATTTTTGAGTGGACAGATCTTAGCATTAAATGCTCCAACAGCTAGATTTATAACCGTAACTGTTCAGAATGGTATACCGACGGAATGTCGCCGCATACCGATGGTATCCCGTCAGACGAGAGTTTGGAGCATTAAATTTCTTGCTCTCTTGGTTCTCTATTTAAGGTGGTTGTGTCCTCTCTTTAAAGACATCCACTTGAGCCTTAAATTTTCTCAACAACCAAGAGCCTCACCATTGCTACTCTGCTCAAAAGCTTTATTTGTCATCCTACCAAAAGTGCTAGAGTATTCAAGAGTTGTATTCTTTGATCTTCAAAGTGTTGGAGAAGATTAAAAGCCTTTTTCTTTTCTATTAAAGTTGCGAGCCTTCGGAGAAAAACTCGTGTGTTGAAGTTGACGAACCTTCGGAAGAAAACTCGTGTGTAAGAAGTTGACGAGCTCTTCGGATCGAAACTCGTGTTGAAGTTGACGAATTCTTCGGATCCAAACTCGTTTGTAACTATTTACTCAAATAGTAGATTAAAGTCGGAGAGAGTTCCGGGACTGGAGTGCCCATTGGGAGGATACCAGGATACATCGAGTGTTTGATTCTCTCTCTCTTTTTTGTTATCATATAAATTGCTTAGTTCTCTTGGTAATCTTTTTATTACCCTATTCACCCCCTGTAGGGTTCTATAATTGGTATCAGTGGTTTGTCTCTTGATTTGGACTTACATACTTAGAGAGATCCATGGCCACTAACCCTAGTACCAACTCATTCTACAATGAGGGACAATCCACAAATAGACCTTCTCTATTTGATGGAACTAACTATAACTATTGGAAGATTAGGATGGGTATTTATCTGAAATCCCTAGAATATAATCTATGGGATTGTGTCGTCAATGGCATTCCTGTATCTACCATGGTTGTTGAGGAAGTAGTCTCATAAACCCTTAAAGATAGACTTACAGAGAATAATAAAAAGATTGTTAGTCGGGATGCTAAAGCTATGAACGCTCTCTATTGTGCCCTTGATAGCAATGAGTTCAATATGATTTCTACCTGCAAGACCTCCAATGAAATCTGGAGACCGTGGACACACATAAAAAAGAAGAAGAAAATGCTGTCTTTTCTTTATTGGCGCAAAGTACCACAAATCGAGTACGCCTGAGAGATCCTGCACTGAGGATCCCCGAGTACAAAAAAGAATTCTGGGGAGTGGGACGATGGAGATTGAGCGACAGTTGCTCCTTTACTTCGTTGACACTCCGATTACAAAAGTAGGAGAAAATCTAAGAAAATTGCTAACTCTCGGCTCACTGGCAAGATGTGCAACAATTTGGCTCTTGAAAATGTTCTCCGTTCTGTGCTTTGAAGAGAGATGAGACCCCTTTTTATAATAATTTCTAAGCTGAAATGATGATATGCACCCACATGAGGAAAACACACTGGATTTCATGTGGACGCATAGTCTGCCTTGGGCGCATAGGGTGTAGGCGCATGCAGGCTTCGAGTTCGTGGGCTGGTCGTGGTGCTGACGTGGCTACATGCTTCGGTGCACAACTGCTCGTGGAGACTGGCGTGGCCGTGCGCTTCGGTATACGTTTTGATCATGGCTTTGACTGAGTCAGGCTTGGGCGCATAGCCCTATTTCAGGCTATGCGCTCTCCTTCACAGGGTAGCTTGGGTGCATAGTATTTTACTGTGTGGCTTGGGCGCATAGAGCTTCTCAGGACGACTTGGGCGCATGTGTCCTCATTGGCTTGGGCGCATATGTTCTCTTGGGCGCATAAGGCTTCATTGCTGAAATTTTTATGCTTCTATAAGACCCCCTTCAAAGTTTTCGATACTTGAACGAGTTCGAAATACTTTGAAAGAAGCATGGACTGTCTTCTCGTGGGCGCATAGCACAACACTATCTTTTGGCGTATAACGATTGGCCAGCCTGTCAGAGAGATACGACTGTTGAGATCTTCCTCGAAATCTGAACTGACTGATTCATCGTGGTGGAATTTGAAGAGGTCCATCCTTCATACGTTGTCCACGTCAGCAAGTGGCAGTCGCATAGTGTGCAAGAGGCTGGATCTTCACGTGGGCACATAGGCCATTGTGGGCGCATACTGCGCAATGGGCGCATAGGCACATAAAGATAGTGGGATCATAGGAAGTGGCCTGTGCCTATAAATAGGCTCTGAAGGAGACAGAAAAGCTCATTATTCTCCTTTTTAGAATTTTTCAAAAACTCTTCATCTTCTTCTTTAAGAACCATTTCTCCCGAAGTTGCCAAGATATCCGTGAAGGGCAAGCGGGCTGTACCGAGTGGCTCTCCTCCTACGGCGGCGTCCTCGCCAATCCAGGACCCGATTCTGGGTGAGGGCACGCCTCAAAAAACAAAGTCTCGAGCGTTAATTTGCGACGCTCAGACTTTTCTTCTGCCTAGGCGCATGCGCCTAAGGCAACATACTTCTGTGAGCATCATTATGCGCCCATAGAAGTTATACGCCAATACTGGGGTGTGCTATACGCCCATATGTTGCCATGATATGTGCCCATATGCTGTGGCATGTTATGCGTCCACGTACTGCTATACGTTATACGCCCACATGTTTATCTTGGGCGCATAATCCTTTGGGCGTATAGCCTTTTGGGAACATAAGAGCCCTTCAGTACTTAGTTTTTCTTGCGGTTTCTGAGTCTGACTTTCGCTTATGTCCTTGAAGTAAACATGTTTGTCCCAGAGCTTGGCGGTATCCCTTTCGGTTCTGCTTGCCACATTTTTGGTATAAGCCTTATAACCAACATGGTCAGCGATGTTCAGACAACGACCAGTCATGACCAACCTACGGAACGGGTGATCGCCATAATTGAACAGGACAAAACCTTTCTGAAGCAGATGATTAATGATGAGAAGCTCGAAGGGTCATGATGTTGGAAGAAGCCGTACTTCCTATTCTGTGACAGCATAGGGTTCGAGGATGATGCGACGATATGTCTGGAAGATCCTTTGGTAGTTACGTTGAATGACCAAAGAATAGGGCAGCCATCGATGAAGCGCCAATACCCTCTATCGACATTTGCTGATCTGGCTGTGTAGAGACAAATGAAATGGGACCTGACTCCTGAACTGCCTGGGGTTGTTTCTGGCAGGATCCTGTTCAACTCTGGTGACCGAAAGAATGACACGTTCAAGTGTGTCAAGGGTTCCACTTCCTCCGCCATGAGGGGGCTACAACTGGGTGTTATATTGAACGATGTCCCGACTGATCTTCATCCCTATGCTGCTGAGACTCTTTCCAACTTGATGCTGTCGAAGAAGGAGTCATATCCAGGAGGGAAGATGCGGATGGAAGGCTGGAGACATTCTGTTTCGTTCTGGAGTGACCTTACTGGATGGGTGCTCTCGACTTACGAGGCCACCCTAAAAGCCGCTGGTCTCTTTTATGCCGTCAGGGCCACCCAATATGGTATCAAGGTTAACTAGCCGATGTTCGTCTCCTTGGAAGAGTTGTACAAAAATCATACGTGTACCTTCTTTACTCCGGGCGGGGAGATGAGTTCTGCTCTTCACGAGATGCAGGCGGTATCCAAACTTCCCTTGGGACGGAGCCATATGCAGAGTATGTCCCCAGTGATGCAGAGATCTTGGATTTGAAGAATGAGAACCCTGATATAATGAATGTGTACGAAGAGTTACTTTGTCACTTTTTTATTTGTCACCAGATTACGAAGAAGGGTAATACCGAGGGGTCCATCCCGCATACGAGGGCCTGGACCAACTATGTTTTCACCAAAGAAGGGGGAATGGCCCAGTCTTCTTCTCGTCTCCAAGCCCTTGACGATCCTTGAGATAGATCAGCTGATGACAGATCACGGAGCTGGGGATGCCAAAGATAGTGATGATCCTGAAGGAAATTCTATGATTTATCATTTTTTCAGACAAGTCGAGTTTAAAATATCAGAAAAGGCGATGCTGGCTGCTTTTCTGACGATATGGCTTCGTGACTGCATAGCCCCTGGTGGTTCAGGGTCTGTTGAAAGAATCAGTCGGGGTATGATACTTTCGGCTGTAAGGCTGGCCTTTGGACTCCCACTTGCTCTGCTTCCAGCGATTGTCTGTGCCATCCAACGTGGTTTACGACATTTTGTTGTGAACGCAATAACATCCGAGGGAAAGAAAGACTTTGCTAGGACTGAGTTACCCTTCCACTATCTGATGGGGTAGCTAGTGCTGCATTGTCCCAGATTGATGAACGTCGGGCTGATGGCAGATTCTTTGGCTGGAGATGCATTCATTCGGAGGTTCAGAGACACGAATTGGACCGTTACAGGGGTGCCTATTTGTAGGAGGGCTTTGAGTTTTCTGCAGAATTACGAATTCTTCAGAGTATCGCCTCCGTCTGGTAGTGGTCGCGCAAGTGACACTCTAGTAGATGAGGGGGCACTCACTACTAGCCTTCCCATTGGAGCATTTCGTTGGCTTTAATCCATTAGGCCTTTCTATATGGTATTCAGGAATAGGAACCACACTTTCCTGGAACCTTATTTGCCAAGCCACTTTGCACGGCAATTCGGCTATAGCCAGCTTCGCTTGGGCAATCCCAGTCCTCATCTCCAGTCGATAGGGAGCCTGATCGACGGGGCGTGTGCATGGGGCTACTACAATGCTGGATATACAGAGGCAGTTTTTACCTTATCCGAAGATAAATTCGACACCCACATGCTCTTTGCTGCTGCTAAGTTCTATATTCAGGTCAATACCCTTCCTTTTCGGTATGACCGTGAGCATAGTTTTATATCGGGGACCAAGCTTGCTCCTACCCTTGCTGATATAGGACGAGCACGTGCAATAGGGAGTAGCAGAAAGGAAGGCGCTGTGCCCATAATTGAACCAGCTGTAGCGCCACAACAACGAGTTGTTGTTGAAGAGCCTATCGTTGTAGCGCCTCGGAGAGAGGACACTGAAGAACCTCTTTTTACTGTTCCTCATAAGAGGAAGGCTCCCACCGAGCTGGTTCCACGACCAAAAAGGAAGAAGGTGGTTATTTCCCGGAGGAGAAAGAAGGTTGTAGATGTGGGTGCCGGCTCGCCTCCTCCCAGAAGGTCTTCTTGGCGACGGTGTTGCAGGCCGTTGCCATTCGGGAGGTAGACCCTTCCCTAGACTCCATAGCCGTTCTGGTCAAGCCTTTAGAAGCTTTCTCACATTTGCGTTTGTCCTTTACACAGGACCCCGAAGTTGCAGTTGTGGCAGTTGCCTCCTTGTCTGAGGAGGTGGACTTGACAACAGTGTCCCCTACTCGACCTCGGCCGATGGATGAGGGCGGGTCTTCTTTGATCCGGGCGAAGGCCCAGACGATGACGGCAATCAGCAGATCAGTCTCTCCTATGACATATCTATGGGGGATATGTCTGTAATAGGAACTGCAATAAAAGAGTTGGACGAGAACCAAGTCCAATCGGCTCATCCTCCTGCGGGTATGTCATCTTTGCGCCTCTCTTCGGATGAGATTTTTTTACTTCAATTTTGCGTGCTCCTCGTGAGGCTGACCACGACTGTATTTTTCTTTGTAAACAAGGGGAAGGAACCCCTCGCAAAGATAGTCCCAGGCCTCGAGGAAGGAACATGAGTTGTCCCTGGCTCCTCCAAGTTTGCTGGTGTAAAAGGAGCTATTAGTGAGACGGTATTGGCTACAGAAAGAGAGGTTAAACACTTGCTGAGGGGGCTGTTGCTGAATCTGCTCCTGTTTTAGCTAAGATTGTGGAAGATATCAGGCCTGATGCCACTCAGGGCCTTGATATTGTTCTTCTTGAATGGTCTGAGCCTGCTCTTGGTTTCCCTGAAGCCAACGTTGATGGCGTAGCCTAGGCTGAAGTTGAGCAAGCCGAAGGTACGAAATTATAACTCTTTCACATTTTTTCTCCCTCTTTTTTGGTTACTGATGTATATATATATTTTTTGTCAAGCTCGGCTTCTTATCAGGTATCCCTTCCTGGAGAGGAAGAGACTTTCCAAGCTTTCTCTCCGACAACCTCCACTGAAGATGAGGAGATGGCCCAGGAAGTCGTCAAAGCTTTCTACTCTATGCTGAAAGTGAAGCTTCCTGGAGTCCTGAATCAGAATGCTGCCTTCGGCCCCGTGAAGGCTGTTGTCGAATGCCAAGTGGCGGCCCTCGAGAGCATTGTCGGCTATGAAGAGCGGGCCAATACTCTGAGGAAAGTTTTGAATGACCTGGAGGGTCAGGTGGCCAGGTTCAGGGATACCAAACAGTGGAGCCCGACGTCCCTATTCCGTACACAGGACGAGGCTTTGATGACGGCTCTTACGGAGGAGAAGGCTACTTTCCAGGCGAGAAAGGATGCACTTGTTCGAGAAATTGGCGAATTGGCTGACCAGTATGGTAAGTTCAAGACTGCAAGTCAGGCACGTGCCGTCTCGAAGAACAAACTGGCTATGCAGATCACCGAGAGGTATAATCACATTGCGTAGATCCAGAACAAGATCGCCCAACTGGAAGCTGACTTGAGGGTGGCAACATCTGAATATGAGGATTATTTGGCCCAGGCTGCCATGACTGCTACCACTTTTGCCCATTTAGAAGAACAGCTGGCGAAGTTGGAGGGAGAGCATCTGGGTCTGATCCTTTTCGAGGATGAAGCTGCTCGCCAAGAAGAGGCGCACCGTCGAGCTATCGCGAAGTCTGAAGCTGAAATCGCGGCTCTAAGGGACAACATCAATCGCCTATATAACCCTTAGATTCTTTGTAACTTTTTTCAGCCGTCACGGCTCTTGTACCTTTTTTCCGTCTCTTGATAAACGTTCAAGTACAAAATAAAAAATCTTTTCAAAGTGAATGTGGTTTTGTGAAATATCGAAACTAGAGGTAATGTGGACGTAGCAAGGATATTTCTGGTGGGTATTCTGCTGGAAAAATTTGATGTGGACCTATTATCCATTTTATATTCAAATTTTTTTGAATATAGATGATAAGTTGAACGAAGCTGCTAGTAGAGGTAATGTAGACGTAATAGCAGAGGATGTTCTATATCTGACCAGAGGTAATATGGACATGGAAAGATATACAACGTTAGGTAGGAGTGGATAATTCAGAGATAGTATGGACGTGATTATCCTTGATGAATGCTTTGCTCAGAGGTTATATGGATATGGCAAAACATAATCATTTCACTGGGGAAATAATTATCGAAAAATAATTCAGAGGTAATAGGGACGTGACTTGTTTTCGTCAAACCAAGTTTAGACGGAGTCAAAAACGGGGATGATCCCACAGGAGAAATATTTTAGAGGACCTATTATCCAGGGCATATTCAAGACTCTTGAACTATGAATAATAGTTAGATAATTTTTTTTCGAATCACATAAACATCGCATTGTACATTTACATGACTGAACATGTGTGAACATTATATAAAAGAGGTTACACATAGTATTTCTTCAGGAACTTGCCGTTGATAGGCATCATGAGCAAGTCACCATCACGCTTGGTTAATCGGTACACACCGTTAGAATACACTGATTCTATGATGAAAGGACCTTCCCATTTAGGCTAAAATTTTCCTTTCGTTTTCTGTGTCATGACCATTGGTCTTCTCACTGCTAAGACTAGATCACCGACTTGGAAGACTCTTTCCTTTACCTTTTTGTTGAAGGCTCTGGAAAGGCGTACTTGGTATAGCTCAATATGCTGCTGAGCTAACAAGCATTTTTCGTCTACTGCTTCGAGCTCCTGTAGATGCATACAGTAGCTTTCTTCGGTAGTTAACTCGCTAGCTAAGGCTACTCGAAGAGAAGGAATCTGGATTTCTAGGGGAAGAACTGCTTTGCTCCCACAAACCAGAGAGAATGGCGTACTGCCTGTTGGAGTCCGGACCGTTATACGATAGGCCTATAGACATTCGTCGAGCTTCTCATTCCAATCGTGCTTGTTCGAAGACACGAACTTCTTGAGAAGTTTAATAATGGTTTTATTGAAGGCTTCTGCTAGCCCATTAGCCGCTGGATTGTAGGCAGTAGAGGCTACGTTCTAAATTTGATTCCTATCGCAGAATCGATAGAATGCATGGCTTATGAACTGTGGACCATTATCATGGATGATCCTGCGAGGTAGGCCGAAGCGGTAGGTAACGTGATGTTTGATAAAACTGATCACATTTGATGCCTTCACTTCGGTGAGCGGTATAGCTTTCGCCCATTTGGAGAAGTAATCGGTTATGGCTAGGATGAACCGATGTCCTTTGGAGGGTGGCGGACTGATTGGTCCTATGACGTCCATGCCACAGACTTCAAACGACCAAGATACTACCATCGGGTGTAGAAACTCCGAGGGTTGATGAATGAAATCGGCGTGGAACTGACAAGCTCTACACCTTTTTGCATATTCAACAACATCTGCTATCATTGTGGGCCAGTAATAACCCATTCGTTTGAGGCGATCTTGTAATTTGGGGCCTGGTTGATGTGCATCACAAACTCTATCGTGAGCCTCCCGGAGTGCATGTTTGGCTTCTGTGTCTGATAAGCATCATAACAGTAGCCCGACGTAAGAGCGTCGGTACAGCATCTTTGCAGCTGTGTTGTAGTAAAATTTGAGGGATCGCCTTTGGATAGACACTGCTTCCTTCGGGTCCTCGGGAAGGATTCTATAGATGGCATAGTCTATAAAGGGAAATCTCCAGTCTTCAACATCGACGTTTGTTTCCGTTGTGTAACTGGGATGAATATGTAAGGTATTTTTCACACAGAATAGTTCTCAACCAGACACCGTGATTGATTGCTGAGTATTGGTTGGGACGGTCAAGGAAGCGAGCATCTGCTTCTATATTCTGCAGCCGAGGTACGTGCTCGATGAAGAATCCGGCAAACATAGATGCCAACTCGATTGTTGCTCTGTGATAGGGGATGAGATCTTCGTGACGGACTTCACAATCCCCTCCAACTTGACTAACTATTAGCTTGGAATCGTCGTAGGCTTCTAGATAGTCAATTCCCAGTTACTTTGCCAGTTGCAGGCCGATTAATAAGGTATTATATTCGACCATTTTGTTGGTGCATGGTTCCACGAGAGAATTTGCACGATGTATAACCAGATGATCAGGTGACACGAGCACGACGCCTACTACGACTATAATATTTTCTTTGGGTCCTGTTCTTGATGCATCGTCAAAGAACATTCACCAAATGGGAATTTCTTCAGTTGCAGTGTTAGACTCAACCACTTCATCAGGGATTTCGTCGTAGAGTTTGGACGATTTTGGCACCGGATGAGCTGCTAAGAAATCAGCTAATGCTTGGCCTTTTACTGCCTTCTGAGGAACGAAGAGCATATCGTATGGAGTCAACAACATTGCCCATGTAGCTAAACGAGAATTGAGGGAATCCCGATTTAGTCATGAGTATTCTGAGAGGGTTGACTTTAGATATAATGTGGATAGTATGCCCAGACACATAGTGGCATGTCTTCTGGATGGTAAATACTAGTGCAATGTATTCCTTCTCCACTGGTGTGTATCTGTGCTCGGCACCCACCATTGTGCGGCTGAGGTAGTAGATTGCATGTTCGTGGCCGCCTTCATTCTTCTGAGCTAAGAGGATGCCAAGATAATGGTCCACAGCATGGACATATAGTAAGAAGGGCTTCCCCATTATTGGAGCTACCAATACTAGAGGGCTTGTAAGATACGCCTTGATGTCGTCGAATGCGCGTTGACATTGTTCAGTCCAGGCGAAAGATACGTCTTTCTTCATGAGCTGAGTGAATGGTTGACACCTTCCAGAGAGGTTTGAAATGAATCGTCTGATGTAGGCTAGCCTTCCTTGTAGTCCGTATAGCTCTTTGAGGTTTCTTGGAGGATGCATATCGAGGATAGCCTTCACTTTCTCTGGGTCCAGATGTATACCCTTTGAAGTGATGACGAAACCAAGGAACTTGCCGCTGGAGACTCCCAGATAAGACTTGGTTGGATTCATCTTGAGTTGGTGTGCACGCATTAGTTCGAACACCGTTCTCAAGTCTTGGAGGTGGTCGCCCTTGAGACGACTTTTAACTGCAATATCATCTACGTAGCACTCCACTGTTTTACGCAAATGATCGCAAAAAATTGTATTCATGGCTCGCTGGTATATCGCCCCTGTATTTTTCAATCCAAAGGGCATCACCGTATAGCAGTATACCCCCAACGGTGTTCGAAAAGATGTGTGCTTCTCATCGTCGGGGAATATCTTGATCTGGTTGTAGCCGGAGAACCCATCCATGAAGGACATCCGCTCGAAGCCGTAAGTATTGCCGATCATTACGTCGGTGATCGGTAGAGGGAACACGTCATTCGGGTATGCAGAGTTCAAATCACGGTAATCGATACAGACTCGAACTTTACCATTCTTTTTTATGACTGGAACGATGTTGGCAACCCAGTCAAGGTGTTGTTCTTCGCGAATGAATCCACTGGCAATGAGCTTCTTGACTTCATTCTCAATGGCCTCCATGACATCTGGTCGGAATCGTCGTTGTTGCTGCTTAACTGGCTTAGCTTTAGACAAAATATTCAGGCGGTGGATGGCGAGTCCAGGCCTGGCATGTCTTCATAGCTCCATGCGAAGACGTCGATGTATTCTCTTATAAGCTGTATGAGAGATTGGCGTTCATCTCCAGATAGACTTTTGCTGATGAAGATTGGCTTAAATGATGATTCATCTCCTAGATTGACTTGGATGACTTCATCTTCAGTAGGTGGTTCACGTTGTTCGAAGTGCAGCTCCCATCTAGGATCCATCTTTTGAGCCCATTGTTCAAGCTCGATTGATTGGACATCGTCCACAATTTGGTCAACAGAAACCATGTTGACGGACAGAGTTGTCTTGAACATGTCTCCAATGCTGGAGTCTGAGTCCCAGAGGGAGGAATCAGAAGAATGAGAACAACGATCAGCTTTGTCATCTGATCTTTTAGGAGTTGTTGGAGGAGTTATATAACCCAAACCAACAACGCTTCGTTGATAGTAATTCTCGAGTTTGTCGGAAGGAGCAAAGTGTCGTATTGGCAACCGTCGTCCTCGGCCGTAATTTAGCCCATGGTCACTTTTGATGTCATATCCCATGTTCTGGATGATATTCTTGGCCTGCCAACTATATCGGAAAAGTTGTATTTTCCCAGAGTCATAGTCAGCTTCCGTGTTGTGCTTGGGAGAAGTAGAGTCTGGAACGAACTTTCTCTTGCCAATTATACGACCGAAGATGATTAGTTCTTCATCCTTCTTTCTGGATGAAACGATGAAGTAGTGGATATCTTCTGGGTAAACTTTTTTTCGTAGGTGAGACGTTGTGACCGATATGCAGAGGTGTGGTCCTATGCCGTGCTCTAGAGCGTATATCATATCTATGTAGTGGTTTACAGATTGATAGACATCGGAGTAATTCAAAGATAAACATTTACTAAGAAAATACGCAAGTCCTTCTTCAGGGATAACATCATCCGCTGAAGGTACATTATTTTGAGTATTGATATACTCATTGAGAGGATCATCATCTGGAAGAGGAGCCACAGCCTTGTCCAAGTTCACTACATAGGATAATTCTTCAGGATTGGAAGGACGGACACCAGTAGGTTCCTCCCGGGGTGTCTTGCTTAGAGTGATGGTCAACGGTTTAACCTTGTCAGGGTTCTTCTTTTTTACCCAGATTGTGAGAGCTTCGGAGTACTTTTTGGAGTAGTACATCCTTTGACTCAGATAATCAAGGGACCATCATTGGAGGATGAACTTGCTTCAGCTTCATTGTCAGCTTCGTTGCCATTATCCTTGGGGGCTGAGATCGGTAAAGTACCGAATCTCTATAGTAGGCTTCGATTCATCACGACACCGTCGCTGTTGACGTATTTGAAGCACTGGTAAAGTGTGGAAGGAACAATCTGTAGAACCCTAGAGGGGGGGTAAATAGGGTAATTAAAAATTAACTACAACAATTGATGCAATAAAGATAATTGAAAGTAATAAATAGAAAGATCAAACGCAAACGCAAGGATGTATCCTGGTATCCTCTTTTGAGGCAGTCTAGTTCCGGAACTCTCTCCGGCTTTAATCCACTATTTAACCAAATAGTACACATGAGTTTGGATCCGAAGAACTCGCCAACTTCAACACGAGTTTGGATTCAAGACTCGCCAACTTCTACACACGAGTTTTCTTACGAAGGCTCGCCAGCTTCAAACAAAAGAGAATGAGAACTTGTTGATCTTCTAACACGTGAAGATCGAAATGTACAACTCTTTAATACTCTAGCACTTTGGGAGAGGATGACAATGAAAAGCTTGGAAGAGTATTAATGGTGGAGCTCTTGGTTGTTGAAAAATTTATGGAAGAGTTGGTAAGAAAGCTCAAGAGAGAGAGAGCTTTCTTTTATAAGTGAACCAAGAGTTGGTGGCATTTAATGCTCTGAATACAGACAGACCGGCATGCCGTCGGTATGCAGCGGCATACCGTCGGTATACCGACCAAAAGGTAACGGTCATATTAATGACCGTTTGAGAGCATTAAATGCGGCCATTAATGCCAGTCAGAGCAATTCGAAAACCAAATATTTGAAACTCGGTATACCGCCGGTATGCCGGAGCATGCCGCCGGTATGCCGACAATTAGTCACAGCAAGTTTTGAGTTGCTAAAAAAGGTATACCGCCTGTATGCCGGAGCATGCCGTCGATATGCCGACAATTTGTCACAGCAACTTTTGGGTTGCTAAAAACGGTATACCGTCGGTATGCCGGAGCATGCCGTCGGTATGCCGACAATTTGTCACAGCAACTTTCTGGACAAGAAAAGCGGTATACCGCCGGTATGCCGGAGCATGCCGCCGGTATGCCGACTATTGTCACAGCAACTTTCTGTATTCCAAAAATGGTATGCCGCCGGTATGCCGGAGCATACCGCCGGTATGCCGCTCTGTAGCTATTTGATTTTTGACTTGTTCTTTTTACTGTCATCCGTCCTTAGGTGTTTACAGATATACCTAGACCAGTACAGACTCGAATACTCTAAGCAGGAAGACGCCGTCTTATGCAGGGAACGCCGGTAACTGCTACAGTCTTCAAGGAAGAAGGAGAAAGCTCTTGAACGGAAGAACTCCATGTAGTAGATCTTTTGAGAATATATGAATCTGAAGAACAGAAGACTAAACTACGAAGATGCTGTTAATTACTCAAAATAAAATGTGCCAACAAACTCCCCCATTTTGATAATTGACAAAATAGAGAGATAGCATCTTCAGGGAGTAGCTCCCCCGTAGGTAGACAACTCCCCCTCAATACGATTTCTCCCCCTTTGTCAGTTAGTCAAAGATGGGAAGAATCAATAGAAATAGTGCATAATAAAAATGACACGAATATATAAAGAGAAGCATGCATTAATATATTGAAGGAAGTGAATACATGTTGGACCCATACATAACATAGGATAAAATAAAAGACTCTCCACAACGAGAGCCGGACACTAGAGACAACCATAGATAAAGTCCCCGAAGGGCAGCAAACAACTAGTAACAACCACACACCGGTCCCCGAAGGACCACAAAAGACAATATAAAGACAAACACATAAAAACTAGAAACACCGATAAACTGAAACCATCACCAAAGGAAGTCTATCCCTAATCCTCAGCCGGATCATCATCATTATTACCCTGAGCTTGCTGGAAGGCGCCAAAAGGATCAATACCGTCAGGGTACATAAACCCATAGGCATTGCGGTCAGAGAAGCGCGGGCCCGTGTACATGGGATCCTGAAGATTAAGATCCAGAAAAGCATTACGGTCTTGAAGAGTGCGCTGAATAAAGTACCCCTGATCGTGGAAACGAGTCTGGATCAGGGCGCCAAGTCCACGAGTGTGGGCCCGCATCTGCTCCTCCGTCTGGGCCATCCGCATATCAAAATGCTACTGAGTGAGCGGCATATAACGGCCCGAAGTAGGAGGGGTAGATATGGGAGCAGCAGGCGTGGATGCCGGTTGCTCTTGGGAAGATGAGGCATGGGAAGTAGAGGCGCCACCAAGGGAACGGGAGACAGCAAGATATGAGGGGACGCCATCCGAGGAGCAGAGAGACAGATCAACATGTTTGGCCTCCATAAGCAGAGTGATAAAAGAGCCATAGTAGAGATTCTGCTTCCCCGAAGGCAAGACACGCCGGAATTGCAGAAGAAGAGTCTTCGGGAAGGAGAATTGCTTCCGGGCATAGAGATGATACATGCAGACGAGGGCATCACCGGTGATTGCGTCATAATTCTTGCCCTTAGGAAACAGATTGCGTCATAATTCTCGCCCTTAGAAAATAGAGTGTAGCACACGATCCGATGGAGCTCGTAGTAAAACGGCTCCAGCTGGACAGAGAGGGCCGGGATAGCAGGAGGGTTGGGACCCTTGCAGATGATACGGCAGAATTCGTCGAAAGGGGACGCCGCCGAGGAGTTAAGAGCACCCAAAGTTGGTAACGCTTCCCCTTTGTCCGGGATGCCTAAGATGTTCCCCACTTCCCGAGAAGTAAGACGGAAGTGGCGGTCATTAACCATAGACTGAATGGCGGATGGATCGTCGTCATCCCCTCGCATGTTGTAATAGAAAAGTCGGACAGCAACGGGGTAGACAGGAATTTGGCGCCGAAGAAGAGAGGAGAGACCGGCGTCGTCAAACAGAGGGACGTGACCAGGGAAGAGGTTCCAGTTGATCGCCCGTCCCTTGAACACGTTGTGATGGATGAAGTGCTGGAACCAAAGGTCGGCCGCCAGAGAGTTGGAGAAGACGCGTTGGTCATAGCCGGTAGGTAGCACCACCGGGACGAAGGGGTTGAACATGGAAGAAGAGGACGATCGGGGGCGCTTAGGGTTTGCCATGTAGAGGAATTTGGTACTTGGGTGTGGAAGAGAAGTAGTAGAGAGGAGATGGACGAAAGAGGGTTTTTAAAGTAGAGGAGGAAGATGAAGAGATGAGTTTGAAAGGGGGGGTAGGGAGGGAACGATTGTAGAGGAGGATTAAAGTGGGAAGATGAAAAGGTGATGGGATGAAGTAATGATGGTGGAGTAAAAAGAGGAGAGAAAGGGGGAAAGTGATTGAAGAGTAATAAATAGGAAGGGAGTTGAGGAGATGGGTAGTTAAGAGGGATGGGATGGATGAGAGGGAATAAAGATGTGAAAAAAAAATATTGGAAGAGATATGAAAAAGTGGGCCCGGATCTCAGAGTACGTGTCCTGTCCGCCGCCATTCGGCATACCGGCGGTATGCCGACGTATACCAACGGTATGCTGAGTTTCGAAACAGAACATAATTCTGCTTGGAAAAACGGCATGCCGCCGGTATACCATAGTATACCGTCGGTGTGCCGGGCGAATAGGACTAAGGATCAAAAGTCAAAATGCCTAGTTCACGGCAAAGGAAAGAGAAGCGATCTTCCGGGAGAGGCTTAGTGAATATATCGGCTAATTGATAGGTAGTATCAATAAATTCAAGATGGATATCTCCTTTTTGCTGATGGTCACGAAGAAAATGGTGTCTAATTTCAATGTGCTTCGTGCGTGAGTGACAAATCGGATTTTTCGTGAGATTGATAGAGCTAGTGTTATCACATTTAATAGGGGTGCAAGAATGAGAAATGCCATAATCTAAAAGTGTTTGTGACATCCAAAGAACTTGTGCACAACAACAACCAGCCGCAATATACTCTGCCTCAGTGGTTGAAAGAGCAACAGAGTTTTGCTTCTTACTAAACCACGATACCAAGGACTTCCCCAGGAATTGACATGTGCCACTAGTGCTTTTTCGGTCAATCTTGTATCCGGCAAAATCCGCATCCGAAAAGCCGTGAAGCTCAAAGGATGAGGATTTCGGATACCAAAGACCCATATTAATGGTGCCTTTGAGATAACAAAAAATGCGCTTAACGGCACTCAAATGTGATTCCTTTGGATTGGCTTGATATCGTGCACACAAGCAAACACTAAACATGATATCCGGACGGCTAGCAGTTAAATAGAGTAAGCTACCGATCATACCTCTATACTTACGAATGTCGACTGATGTGCCATCTTCATCACCGTCAAGCTTTGTCGTTGTGGCCATAGGAGTCCTCATTGATTTGGATGAGTCAAGGTCGAAACGCTTGAGGAGGTCCTTTGTATATTTTGCTTGATTGATGAAGGTTCCTTTAGGTCCTTGTTTGATTTGTAATCCCAAGAAAAAGGAGAGTTCACCCATCATACTCATTTCAAATTCTTCCTGCATAACTTTGGCAAATTCTATACAAAGTGTGTTGTTAGTAGAACCAAAAATAATATCATCAACATAAATTTAAACCAATAAGAGAGTCCCATCATGGGATTTAATAAAAAGTGTGGTGTCAACTTTGCCCTTTGAAAAATTGTGAGAAACAAGAAAAGAGCTAAGACGCTCATACCAAGCACGTGGAGCTTGTTTGAGGCCATAAAGGGCTTTATGGAGTTTGAAGACGTGATTAGGAAATTGAAAATCTTCAAAACTGGGAGGTTGTTTAACATAAACTTCCTCTTTAATAATACCATTTAGAAAAGCACTTTTAACATCCATTTGAAATAGCTTAAAGTCATTAAAACAAGCAAAGGCACAAAGCATACGAATGGATTCAAGACGTGCAACCGGAGCATAGGTTTCGTCGTAGTCAATGCCTTCCTCTTGGTTATAGCCTTGAGCAACCAATCGGGCTTTGTTACGAGTCACTAACCCGTCTTCATTAAGTTTGTTGCGAAACACCCATTTAGTTCCAATAATGGGGGGATTGCTAGGTTTTGGGACAAGTTCCCAAACCTTGCTTCGCTCAAATTGATTTAGCTCCTCTTGCATAGCTATCATCCAAAATTCATCAAGAAAAGCATCATTAACATTTTTAGGCTCTATTTGAGAGATAAAAGCCACATTGGCACAAAGATCACGAGTGGCGGATCTTGTGCTAACACTTGAGGAAGGATCTCCAATGATAAGCTCCTTAGGATGATTGGTGACAAATCTCCATTCTCTTGGGAGATCCTTTGAAGGAGGCTCGAGAGGAGGAGACTCTTTAGATGGGGTCACAACTTCATTGTTAGATGAAGAAGGACGATCCTCAATAGAGGAGTTCTCCAACCCAAACGAGATGTCATCAATATCCTCGGAAGAGGAGAATGTAGAAGAGTTGAGTTCATTAATAGAGACATTGATTGACTCTTCGACAACAAGACTTCTTTTGTTAAAAACACGAAATCCTTTACTATGAGTAGAGTATCCAAGAAATATTCCTTCATAGGCTTTTTCTTCAAACTTGCCTAGGTTATCCTTGGTATTCAAAATAAAACAATTGCAACCAAAAACTTTGAAATATTCAATAGAAGGAATTTTGTTGAACCAAAGCTCATAAGGAGTCTTCTTAGTAATAGGTCTAATTAAGACTCTATTAATAACATGACACGCCGTATTAACGGCTTCCGCCCAAAATATTGGGGGAGCTTAAATTGGTTTAACATAACCCGGGCTATGTCGCCAAGGGTTCTATTCTTTCTCTCCACAACACCATTTTGTTGAGGAGTACGAGGACAAGCAAAATCATGTCCAAAACCATTCTTTTCACAAAATCTTTTGAAATCAACATTATCAAATTCTCCTCCATGATCACTCCTAATTTTGTTGATAGAAAAACCTTTCTCATTTTGAACACGTTTACAAAAAGCAACAAATTCACGAAAAGTATCACTTTTGCAAGCAAGAAAAATAACCCAAGTAAATCTCGAAAAATCATCAACTAAAACAAAAGCATAAAGTTTGCCACCAAGGTTAGCTACTCTACTAGGCCCGAAAAGATCCATATGAATAAGTTGAAGGGGTCTAGTGGTACTCACAGAGTTGATAGATTTGAAGGATGACTTGGTCAACTTACTTTTCTCGCATTCTTCACAAACCATATCCTTTTTGAAAGGGATACTAGGAAGTCCTCGTACAAGCTTCTTAGAGGCGAGGCGAGAGATGGTATCCATGTTGGCGTGTCCAAGCCTCATGTGCCAAAGCCAACTCTCATCGTTCTTTGCAACTAGGCACCTGTCATTGTTAGTACCTTCAACAAGATAAAGAACATAAATATTGTTTTCTCTAATGCCTTCATACACAATAGTTCCATTGGAGCTATCGGTAATGTAGCATTTGAGTTTAACAAACTTGATATCATAGCCATTATCGGTAAGATGGCTAATACTAAGGAGATTATGCTTGAGATTAGTAACAAGACATACATTATTAATACAAGGATAAGGAGGAGAACCGATATTACCATTTCTAATAATATAACCTTTAAGATTGTTACCGAAGGAGACGTGTCCTTCTTTCTTCATCGATAGCGTTGTAAAAAGTGAAGCATCACCGGTCATGTGCCGTGAACAACCGCTATCGAGAATCCACTTGCTTCTAGCATGAGAAGGATTCGTCACCTACAACATAAGTTGAAGATGAACATTTTGGTACCCATGATCTTATGGGTCCATGAGTGTTAGTCTTAGGAACCCACTTAAGAACTCTCATGTCAACTTGTTTTCTTGTATAACAAAAGTTTGAAGTGTGACCGACCAAACAACAATAATTGCACATCAAAGAAGATTTAGAAGAAAAAGTGTGAGTGTTGTGCATATGTGAGTTTCTAGTGTGAGAAGTTCTACCATGAGTGTTATGATGATAGTAAAAAGCATGATGAGAGGTGTTCTTCTTAACAAAAGGTCCTTTTCTTGTGTTAGAAAAGGAGTTGTGTGTAGTGTTCATGTAAGGGTTATGCCTAGCATTTTGATGAGTGTGAGGGTGTCTAGGAGCATGCATGTGAGTGGTATTCTTATTACCTAAATTCTTACTCCGTGTAAGAAGATCATTATACTTAATAGAAGTGGTGTATTCTCTCTTATTAGCATCTTGACATTTGCGCATAGCAAATTCATAAGCACTTCTCATGGATAGAATCTCATCATCCCTTTTCTTGATGGTGTCAAGAGATTCTAGAAACTTGAGTCGCAAAGACTCTATTTCATCCGTGTCAGAAATATGAGATTTTCCCTTCACATCAATAATGATGATTGAGAGCCTCTCTATTTCAAGTTTAAGAGCCTCAACCTCCTTAAGAGATTTCTTGTATTTATTTCGAACACCTTTGTGTTCTTCATGTAACTCAAGAATGGCTTTCTCCAAATCATCATAGGTAAGAGTATTTAAGAAAAAATCATCAAGTACCTCATCGGTTGCCATGAGACAGACGTTGGCATTGTGTTTGCACTCCTTGTCGTTGTCGGAGTCGCTCGCGTCGCTTTCACACCAAATGCTAGTGTTGGCGAACTTTCTGGAGGACGAGCTTCCCTTGCTAGGCTTCTCGTACTTGCTTGAGTTTTTTCGTATCATCGGACAATCCCTCTTGATGTGTCCGGGTCTTCTGCATTGATAGCACGCCGGGTCTTCTTCATTGTCCCGTCTGGAGCGGTTGGCCTTGTTGAACTTTAGGAACTTCCGGAAGTGCTTAGCTGTGAGAGCTATTTCTTCATCGTCGTCCGACTCATTGTCGTCGGAGCTATCCTTGGAGTAGGACCTTGATGCTTTGAGAGCAAGAGTCTTCTCCTTTTCTTTGGTCTTCTCCTTCTCCTTCTCTTGAATGGAGGATTCCTCTTGGTCCTTCATGTCAAGCTCGTGAGTCATTAGCTTACCCATGAGGGTCTCTAGGTTCATGACGGTTAGATCGTTCCCCTCAATGATTGCGGTAGCTTTAGGACTCCAAGCTTTCGTCAATCCTCTAAGAATCTTTCTTATCTTTTCATGAGCGGGATATTCCTTTCCAAAAGAAGAGAGAGGGTTAATGATGTCACCAAAATGAGTAAACATGCTAGCAATAGATTCATCATGCTTCATTTTAAAAGACTCATATTCTTGCGTGAGTCTACTGATCTTGGATTCCTTCACTTGTGAAGTTCCCTCGTGTGTGACTTCAAGTAACTTCCAAATCTCATTGGAAGTCTTGCAAGCAGAGATTTGGTTGAATTCACTACTGTCGAGAGCACAGTAAAGAGCATTCATTGCCTTGGCATCTCGACAAGCAAGCTTCTTCATGTTTTCAGCAAGTGTTTCCCGAAGGGTGTCAGAAGCAATATCCTCAATAGCTCTAGAAGGAGTAGGAAGGCCATTTATCACGCAATCCCATAAATCAAAATCTATGGACTTTAGATAAATGCCCATCCTAATCTTCCAGTAGTTATAGTTGGTACCATCAAATAGGGGAGGCCTATTTGTGGAGTGTCCCTCATTGTGAAACGTGTTGATGCTAGGGTTAGAGGCCATGGATCACTCAAGGGTGTAAATCCAAATCAAGAGAACGAAGCTCTGATACCAATTGTAGAACCCTAGAGGGGGGTGAATAGGGTAATTAAAAATTAACTACAACAATTGATGCAATAAAGACAATTGAAAGTAATGAGTAGAAAGATCAAACGCAAACGCAAGGATGTATCCTGGTATCCTCTTTTGAGGCAGTCCAGTCCCGGAACTCTCTCCGGCTTTAATCTACTATTTAACCAAATAGTACACACGAGTTTGGATCCGAAGAACTCGCCAACTTCAATACGAGTTTGGATCCGAAGACTCGCCAACTTCTACACACGAGTTTTCTTACGAAGGCTCGCCAACTTCAAACAAAAGAGAATGAGAACTTGTTGATCTTCTAACACGTGAAGATCGAAATGTACAACTCTTTAATACTCTAGCACTTTGGGAGAGGATGACAATGAAAAGCTTGGAAGAGTATTAATGGTGGAGCTCTTGGTTGTTGGAAAATTTATGGAAGAGTTGGTAAGAAAGCTCAAGAGAGAAAGAGCTTTCTTTTATAAGTGAACCAAGAGTTGGTGGCATTTAATGCTCTGAATACAGACAGACCGGCATGCCGTCGGTATACAGCGGCATACCGTCGGTATACCGGCCAAAAGGTAACGGTCATATTAATGACCGTTTGAGAGCATTAAATGCAGCCATTAATGCTAGTCAGAGCAATTCGAAAACCAAATATTTGAAACTCGGTATACCGCCGGTATGCCGGAGCATGCCGCCGGTATGCCGACAATTAGTCACAGCAAGTTTTGAGTTGCCAAAAACGGTATACCGCCGGTATGCCGGAGCATGCCGTCGGTATGCCGACAATTTGTCACAGCAACTTTTGGGTTGCTAAAAATGGTATACCGTCGGTATGCCGGAGAATGCCGTCGGTATGCCGACAATTTGTCGCAGCAACTTTCTGGACAAGAAAAGCGGTATACCGCCGGTATGCCGGAGCATGCCACCGGTATGCCGACTATTGTCACAGCAACTTTCTGTATTCCAAAAACGGTATACCGTCGGTATGCCGGAGCATACCGCCGGTATGCCGGAGCATACCGCCGGTATGCCGCTCTGTAGCTATTTGATTTTTGACTTGTTCTTTTTACTGTCATCCGTCCTTAGGTGTTTACAGATATACCTAGACCAGTACAGACTCGAAGACTCTAAGCAGGAAGATGCCGTCTTATGCAGGGAACGCCGGTAACTGCTACAGTCTTCAAGAAAGAAGGAGAAAGCTCTTGAACGGAAGAACTCCATGTAGTAGATCTTCTGAGAATATATGAATCTGAAGAACAGAAGACTAAACTACGAAGATGCTGTTAATTACTCAAAATAAAATGTGCCAACACAATCATGTTCTCGTGTATCCATGGACGCCCCAACAAGACGTTGTAGGATATATTGGCATCGATCACATAGCAGGAAACCTTCGTTCGGAGATCACTGATCTGGCACTTGAGACGGATCTGTAGGACCGATTGTAGAAACGAGTTGTAAAGCGTAATACTCTAGAGGGGGGTGAATAGAGTAGGCAGCAGAAATTAGCTAATTAAAAATGTTAGTAACAAGATCACAGATATGTAAATAAAAAGTAGAGAGTAGAGAGAAAACGCAAACACAAGGATGTATATTGGTTTCCCTCTTGTGAGGACTAGTCCAGTCGGAAGAACTCTAGCTTCTAGTTGAATCCACTATGGAAAATCACCACAAGTTTTCATCCGAAGTTCTTACAACTTCTACAACGCGAGCTTTGATCCGAAGTACTCGACCAACTTCAATTGTGAAGAGTCTTTCTTCAATCAAGCCTCTGATTACAATCACTCTGAAACTTCTAGACCGTACCGCACTGGCAAATCGACTAGAGGATTGTAACTGGCTTGGGATTTGAAAATAAATAGCTAAGAACACTTTGGAAGAAGTTGTAGGCTTATCGAGAAAAGATATGAAAGTGAATTGGTGTATGAGTGAATTGAAATAAACGAAATCCTTCTCTATTTATAGTTTTTCCAAAGGCAGAATTCTGACAGAATTCGGGCAGAATTCGGGCAGAACTCTATGAGAAAATCTCGTTGGGATCCGTAACTGCAGGGAGACCAAGTTCAAAAAGCAACGTCCACTAACCGAACTCTGGCCGAACTCTAGCAGAATTTGGGCTGAGTTCTGTTAGGGTTCTGTTAGGGTTTTTTAAATTAGTTTTTGAAATTTTTGAAAAGTCAAACAGTTAGGAAGTAGTTTGGGCTTTTGTAAGTGGGCTTGTTTTCAAAATGAAAGAGTATTTTGAAAACGTTTCTTGGGTAGCCTATTTGCCAGTACGATGCAGTTTACATCGTATTCCTAGACTCAATAAATATGAAAAATATATTGATAAAATAGGAAAACCAATAACCCTTTCATGACGTATTTTTTCAAATATTTGAGCAGACTTCGAAGACACCTTTTCACTTGACGGCGGTCGTCCAAAGATAAACAGATGTGGAAATCTGAATACCTTCGGGGGCTGTGCCCCCGAACCCCTACGGGGGGTGCTGCCCCCTCGAACCCTGTCCGTTGACCGGGCTGCAGAACCCCCGATGCGAGGCCCCGGATAGGTCGTTAGGCGGTTCAGAGAAATCTTCTTGTATAACGTCGTCTTTGGCCCATCAATAATTCTCCATTGCATATGTCCTGGTTTGACAAAGCTTGATCATGCTTACTGCATGTCTAAGAACATGTTAGACGAACAAAATAATATGATACAAGCATAGCAATATGATATAGAGCATTTAGGACAATGCTAACATAAGGACAATGCTAAGTTTTAAGTAGCAACATGATAGTGATTACATGAATATTAGTGACATCGTTATGTTAAACTTAATTGATTAGCCATATTCAAAAATATGATATAATCGTTGGGCTAACAATCTCTCCCTTTTTTATTATGGCAAATCCTTTAAGTTTAATATATATACAATAGATGCATGTATCACTAATAAACACATAATACTAGAATATTGTGTGCTAACTTAAACTTATTTCTCCTCCTTTGACATGATCAAAAATAAGCTCCCCCGTAATTAGAGCTAAAATGAACTCAAGCATAAGTAAAGGAGGAAAGAAAAAATAATTATGGTCAAGGAATAGGAGAACAGTGTAACGACAAGTTTAGAAAATTGCATAACTATAGTACAAAAACTTGTCAAAAAATAGTTGGTTGAACTTAAAAACATTGAAATCAATCAATAAATAGTTTACCAACTAGAAATCCAAAAATGACATTCAAGACTTATTTTGTTCATCATATAGAGTTTGGATATAGACCAAAAAAATATCAATATAGTAGGAATCAATCATTGGTCATAAATAAATCATGAGGAATAGAAATTTGTAGATCTAGTATATATAAAAAAAATCAAAAATATAATGAGACTTTTAACAATGATCACAAAAAAATATGATTCATAATTTGCCCATACAAGTTAGTAAATCAATTCCATAAAGAATATAATCATCAAAAAGAGATCAAATTAAGTATACTAGAATCTATGCAAAATCTATACCAAAGTTCATGCATTTGAATTCATTTACCTTAGCATGATATATATCCATCAGATAAACATGAAGGTAATGAGGACAAAATACTTGAGAAGGAGAAATCCAGTCGACTTGAATGCTCCCCCGCAAAGTATGATCAGTCTAAATATAGATAGTCATGAACTTTGAAATAAAATCTCAACAGGAAATGCTAAAATTAATTTTAAAATCAATCAAATAAGGATAATTAGATATATATATTTGGCAAGATAATTTTTAGAAACTCGAATATGAGATAATTAAAAATAATAATAATCATATAATATCTCATAAACTTAATACAAATTCAAATATAATGACCAACTCAACAAGATATTTAAATAAGACAATATAAGTCCATGGTGAACTAGGTATACCACATATTAAGGGCATAAAATATTTGAAACAATTAATTTGCTCCCCCTTAAAATATGCGTATATAGTTCAAAAAAATAATTTATATGCATAAAAATAGATAAAATAAATAATCATAAGATCTAAGGGATATCCAAAATATGCATCTTTCTTTTCATTGATAAAATGTATATAAAATTCTAAACTCAAAACAAATATCATCTTTAGGCAAGAAAAAGAAATATCCAATAAATACACACTTAAAGATGAACATATAACATATATCTCCAATATATATATAAAAGAAATCTTTCAAGACATTAAAAGATTTTGAAAACTGTCTTTATTAATAACATTTGAGTACCGAACAGATTCAATAAATCAAAAAAAATCAAAAAGGCTTTTCAAAAAATATGTAGATTTATTACGAAAAATTGTCTTAGTAAATGTTCGAATGCGTCCATTTAGTCCTCAGGCTGAAAGCTGGTGATTCGAATCACAGAAACAATTTCAATAACAGAATCCATAAATCATAAATAAATCCATTTGAACAAATAAACATAACTAGATATATGTCTAAACAAAAGTGTATTCTAGATATATGGCATGTCAAGGTGATAATTGATTTGAAACAATTAACTGCTCCACCTTTATATGGCTATATCCAAAAATAATAGTATAGATAAAATTTTAAAATAAAATTCAGAGACATATTTTCGAAGGTAGGAAACTAATTCAAAAATATTAGGACTTCTTATCAAAGTTCATTTCTTCCCTTTTAAAGCCGTTGCACGGTGTCCATCGAATAACCGGAGGCTTAAAGAAAAGAAACGCTTTGATAGAGAGACATTCAATATGCATGACTTCTCTCCTGCAAAGAGTTACTATTGTAGACAGTAAGTAACTTGAATAAGAAGATAATAATATAAAGCTCAAAATCATGAATATTACACAAGTTAAAGACGAAATCATAAGACCATAATATTCAATGAGTAGTCACAAGATCATTAAGTCTGAATATAGAATAGAGTGATAGAAAAATAAATATATCAAAAGATGACAAACATTAACCTATGAAGATCAATATATGTTACCTTTTGTAAAATTAAATCTTTAAATAATATTATCTATCAAATCTAAAATCTAAAAACCATCAGATAACAATTGCAACTAGATCTCAATAAATCTATAGTTTATAAAACGTTGATCAATCTTGGGTTAGCTGTAGAGGTACTGTCCCAGCTAACGGAGGTTCACCAGGGAACACTTAAGTACCGCTTCGCTTCGACCATAGTCGTGGTGACAGACAGACCCTTTGTAGGCTTGTACCCAAAACAAATCTCTTCTTTAATAACCGAGGATTTAAGAAAAATTAGTGCAATATGAAATCAATTATATTTTATGGACTTTAAAAAAAATTAGAACAATGTAGCATACGGTATAAGATGTATGAATTACATTTATCCATATGTTTAAAAAATCGTTGGGTAACAATAAAATATGAAACATTTATAAACAAAAATGTAGGACCTAGATACGTTGATGTATTATGGAACCTAGGGGACTGGATTCAGTACCTTGGATCCAGAACTAGACGATAGTTGCATTTAGACCTTAATAAATCTTAAGTATATAAAGTATTTATCACTTTGGGTTAGCTGTAGGGGCCGATTCCTAGCTAGTGGTAGTCCGAAGACTAGTACACCGTGTTGCTTCAGGCTATTTACACCTGTATGACAGAAGGAACCTTTCGGCTTGTTTCCAAAATAATTTCTACTCTTAAGAACTTAGATTCAAAGGAATATATGCAGTATCATCGAACATCGTCGAAATCCAGAATCCCTAAAAGTAAATACCGAAGGAATGGTTTTTCAAGATCAAGACATAATTTTTTTTTTCAATAAGAGTCATGTATCTAAAATATCAACTGAAAAGCCAAGAAAAAATACATCATTAAAAGAGGCTTTGAGGAAGAAGCTAATAAAGAGAAGTACATGAATTTTTCTAAAGTAGTTAATAGCTAAAGTATGAGATAAGCACAAATTTGAAACTAGTTTTCAAAATAATATAATATATAACTTGAACTTAATTCATATATCCCCATAAAGATATTTATACAAAAATATAAGAAACATGAGCAATATATAAATGATAATGAATTATTCATGTATCATTAATAAGCATATAAAAAAATATCACAAGATCAAAAACATGCGTAAATAAACTTTATCAGACAAGGATGTAATTGATTCATTTGAAGTTAATCAAAATAAAATTTGAGAATCAATAGTGAATATATTATGCAAGCACAAGGTTAACATAAAAATATATGTATATACTTTTCAAGTAAGTAGAAGACTTGTGCTAAAGATACATGCTCACAAAATACTGATCAAAGTAAATACGACATGTTAAAGACAAATTGATAAGAAGTGACCATTCAAAAAATATTAAAGACAAAGAGTCAAAAGCATAAACCAAAAACAAAAGCTCCTATTGACTAGAGTGGTATACATGCTTCAAGGATAAAACTAAAATAAAGAGCATACATAGATAAATGTGTCACACTAATGGAAAGTAAAATACTATATAGTGTGAACTAAACATTTGAGCTAAACAGCTAGTCAAGCTAGGATTATGTATCACATTGATTCAAACAATAAACAAATTAAAAGATATCAATGAAATCTAATAGCAAGAAATCAATAAGAACATGCTAAATATTAAAAACTATTTAGAAAGCATGTTACCGAAGTGGTTCTAGTGACCACACTTATGTTGGTGCAATTGCTTGGAAGATGACCTTTGTAGCTTTGCAATCACCAACATATTCCGTGGTTCTATTTGACATGAGAAGCTTCACCTGCAATATTAGGTGAAGACTTTGGTATCCAATACTTGGATCCACATTTGTTAGCTTTGGGAACCCATTTGTACAAGTTCATATCAACTAGCTTTCTAATCTGACAACGATTAGAAACGTGTCCATTCATACCACAATAATGACATAAAGAATTAACATTAGTACTATGTGTAGCAGTATGAAAATGTGAAGTAGTCTGATATGATGTGCGTGGATACTTGTGATAGAAAGTATGGTTATGTGAAGCTTTAGCTTTGCTTGCTTTCTTTGTAAAAGATCTGACGTGGGTGACTTTGTGATGTGCTAAGTATCTTGTGTTAGACTGAGTCATAGGTTGTATTACCTGCTTTCCCAGTCTAATCTCTATTTTTTTAGAGTTAGCACGGATCTCATCATATTTAACATTAAGAGCATCAATTCTACATGAAGCAATAGAATACTTCTTCTTTTCTGATTCTAGTTCCTCCTTAAGTTTAGCATTTTCTTGAGTGCTTTTCTCAATGCAATCAAGTGCCTTATAAAATCTAAACATCAGTGTGGAAATCTCAGTAGAATTATCATAAAAAGAACTATTTCTAGTATCATTTAATAAGCAAGTAAGCTTTTCAATATCACGCTTATAGGATAGAATATCCTTTCTAGCTTGCTTATACTTATCTAATACTTTCTTATGTTCTTCTAATAGATCACTGAAAGCATCAGATAACTCATCATGAGAAAATTTACTTTCTTCATAAAAAGAATTATTTTGTACCTCGTTAGATAATGCCATTGAGCATAAATTTGCAGCTTTATGAGGTCTCTCTTCTTTTTCTTCTTCTTCTTCTTCTTCTTCTTCAGAATCTCTTGCTTCGCTTTCACACCATATGCTTGTGCTAGTATACTTGTGAGATGATGATCTTTCTTCTTTTGATTGTTCGTAGTGACTCTCCTTTCTAGCAGTAGTACAATCTTCTTGGATGTAGTCTATCTTCTTGCAGTTGTCACATACAAGCTCTTCTACGTATAAGGGATTATGTTGTACCTTAAATCCTAATTCTATCATGCACATATTTGCATCATTATGAAGACTATCCTTCTCTCTAGAGTTGCTAGCTTTGCTTTCATACCTGTACTCATAGGTAGCTTCAAGAACTTTCCAAATTTTATGAGATGTTGTGCAAGTAGTAATAAGATTGAATATATTTATGTCTACAGCACAATAAAAGATATGCATAGCTTTTGCATCAAGGCTAGCTAACTTTTTCTCTTCCTCCGTGTAACTATAATAAGGCTTATTGATTATAGAGGATGTGTGAATAGAAGTGATAGTAGGCTTTTTGTAGCCATTGACAACAATTGACCATAAGTCAAAATCTAGAGACTTCAGGTAAAAGCTCATCCGTGTCTTCCAATAACTATAGTTTGTTCCATCAAATAGTGGGAGTCTATTTGAGGATTGCTCTTCAGTTGTGAAGTACATACTTGCCATATGTGATATAGTAATCTATGTAACAGCAGTTATATAATAAGAATATAGTAGCAATGTTACCTCGCTTTACCTGTATAACTTGTTCTGATAATGAGGATCTGCTCAAAGGATGTTAAGCTAAATAATAGAGTCCTTTCTAGGATACCAATTGAAGGAGCAATTGGTATAAGAAATAATCTCTATAAGGAGCACCTACAATAATCTCTAGAAGGAGCACCTGCTCTGATACCAATTGTAGGAATAATTGGTATGATAACAACACCTATATAAAGAGATCCTGCTCTGATACCAATTGTAGGACCGATTGTAGAAACGAGTTGTAAAGCGTAATACTCTAGAGGAGGGTGAATAGAGTAGGCAGCAGAAATTAGCTAATTAAAAAATGTTAGTAAGAAGATCGCAGATAATATATCATAGATATGTAAATGAAAAGTAGAGAGTAGAGAGCAAACACAAACACAAGGATGTATACTGGTTTTCCTCTTGTGAGGACTAGTCCAGTCGGAAGAACTCTAGCTTCCAGTTGAATCCACTATAGAAAATCACCACAAGTTTTCATCCGAAGTTCTTGCAACTTCTACAACGCGAGCTTTGATCCGAAGTACTCGACCAACTTCAATTGTGAAGAGTCTTTCTTCAATCAAGCCTCTGATTACAATCACTCTGAAACTTCTAGACCGTACCATACTGGCAAATCGACTAGAGGATTGTAACTGGCTTGGAATTTGAAAATAAATAGCTCAGAACACTTTGGAAGAAGTTGTAGGCTTATAGAAAAGAGATATGAAAGTGAATTGGTGTATGAGTGAATTGAAATGATCGAAATCCTTCTCTATTTATAGTTTTTCCAAAGGCAGAATTCTGACAGAATTCGGGCAGAACTCTATGAGAAAATCTCGTTGGGATCCGTAACTGCAGGGTTCTGTTAGGGTTCTGTTAGGGTTTTTGTAAATTAGTTTTTGAGATTTTTGAAAAGTCAAACAGTTAGGAAGTAGTTTGGGCTTTTGTAAGTGGGCTTATTTTCAAAATGAAAGGGTATTTTGAAAACATTTCTTCGGTAGCCTATTTGCCAGTACGACGTAGTTTACATCGTATTCCTAGACTCAATAAATATAAAAAATACATTAATAAAATAGGAAAACCAAAAGCCCTTTGATGACTCATTTCTTCAAATATTTAAGCAGACTTTGAAGACGCCTTTTTACTTGACCGCGGTCGTCCAAAGATAAACAAATCAGGAAATTTGAATACCTTCGAGGGCTTCGCCCCCGAACCCCCACGGGAGGCGCTGCCCCCTCGACCCCTGTCTGCTGACCGGGCTGCGGAACGCCCGATGCGAGGCTCCGGATAGATCGTTAGGCGGTTCAGAGAAATCTTCTTGTATAACGTCGTCTTTGGCCTATCAATAATTCTCCATTGCATATGTCTTGGTTTGACAAAGCTTGATCATGCTTACTGCATGTCTAAGAACATGTTAGACGAACAAAACAATATGATACAAGCATAGCAATATGATATAGAGCATTTAGGACAATGCTAACATAAGGACAATGCTAAGTTTTAAGTAGCAACATGATAGTGATTACATGAATATTAGTGACATCGTTATGTTAAACTTAATTAATTAGCCATATTCAAAAAACATGATATAATCATTGGGCTAACAGGATCTTGCCCAGCGGGTGGCTTCGACCAGCATTGAAAGCCATGATAGTTGTGTTGGTTGCAGAGAGATTCCCAGAATTTGAAGTAGACTTCTAGGAATAATGCTGAGGGAGGATCCTGGATCGATGTGCATGCGGTCCACCTTGATCGCCTCGATATATCCTGTATAGTACAGGGGCCTATCATGACGATTATTTTTTAGTAGCATGTCCTCCTGCAAAAAGGTGATGTTGGGCACCACTTCCATAGTACTGTGGCTATGAGGACAGGAGACAGGGTCTTTAGCGGGGGTTTGACTTCAGCGAGGTAAGAGTCGGCATGTAGTAATGCCTCACTTAAGGCCTTCCGTATTTCTTTAGAGAGTCACAAAAGATCGAACAGAGACAACCTGGCAGGTGTATTGGCTAGTTGTGCCAATACGTCAAAGTTGTAGGGTCGATCCATGCCTTCGAGAGCTGGCGCCTTCAGAGACTTGTCAAACTGCGTCTCCTTCTGCTTGGCTTTGTCCATAGTTAGAGGCTTAGACGAGCTAGCTTCTAAGCTTGTGGGGACAGCAGGAGCTTGAGAAGGTACTGCTTCTTCTTATGCGGGATCATATGTCCGAAGATAAGTCTTCCCTGATCGCGTCTCGCCAGATAGGACCTCGTAGATGGAAGAAGATACCATATGGCATGGCTTGTATTTCTTGTCCCTTTTTGCTTTGGGAGGTACCACCCCGTGCGTCATTTCTTGCACAAGGTCCGGATAGACCCACATGATCTCACCACGTTCAGTCGTGAGTGGCACCAAGTTTGAGTTGCGAGCTGGCGGTAGGTTGACAACTTCCATTATTGCCTTGAGAATCGGGACTACGCCGTTTAGAACTTCTGTGGGAGGAAAGTCACCAAACTGAAGAAAGATCATGTTAGAAGATACGACCTTGTCTTCAGCTTAGAGGTTGATCACTTGGCTGTCGATAAGCTGTTGTATCTTCTTCTTTAGGATGATGCAGTCCTTGGTGGAATGATACACGTACTGATGATAGAGACAGTACTTGGGATCATTGAGTTGGTTCGCCTCTGCAGGACGTCGTGGTGGAGGCAATGTCAGTCTATTACCCTTCGTCAATGTGTGAAAGATGGTAATGACATCGTCTTCGTCGAAGGAGAAGGTCTCCTTAGGCATGTCGGAGGTGCCCTGAGAATTGGAAGCTCCTTTGGATGTGTCGACCTTTAGGACTTCTTTCCCTTTACTCCCACGGACAGGGATAGTTTGAGGATGCTTGCCCTTGTCTTCAGATTTGGGTATTTTTAACACCAGTAGTTCCAGATTAGGAACATCGTTTTCAGCAGCATCAGTGGCCCAATGAAAGTGGGCTATATATCATACTTATGTATACCCAGACAAAACTTTATTGTAGGAAGGAAGTTATATCGACAAGTATCCATAAGCTCTGAGTCTGGTATGTCGAAGGGCATCTTTAGTGCTAGCCGCCTGAAGCGTTCGATGAAGGCAATGACAGACTCAGTCCTCTTTTGCTTGGTCTCGATGAGGGTGGACATACTAACATGCATACCACTCTCATAAAAACTGTTGAGGAACAACCTCTCCAATTCTTTAAAAGAATTGATGCAACCATCAGGCAGACTGCAGAACCATTCAAAATCTACCCCCTGCAAGGTGCTAATAAATAGCTTTAACAAGAACGGATCGTCTCTGGGTAAGTGCAGAGTCTGCATATTGAAGTATGTCATATGTTGACGAGGAAAAGTCAACCCGTCAAATGAATTCAGCGTCAACGGCTTGTAGTTAGGTGGGCAAGTAGCATTCTCCCACTCAGGAGGATAAGGTTGAGATATCCCCATCTTTTGAAGCTCGTCTTTGTGTGAGATGGTGTCGAGATGGGGAACCAGGGAATCAATTGCATCATGTTGATTGAGCAGGTGTTGGAAAATGCCTGCTGAATGGTTGTCAGGCGTCGTTGGCGAAGGAGCACCCCTAGTATTTGTAAGATTTGGAGGAGGCACAACGAAATGGTACTCCTTTTGTAGTGAAGGAGGGTTATTGCTATGAGCCAGACTAGCATAAGCCGAGATGTTTTATTGAGGTGAAGGAACAGCCGCAGCAGCTTGGACCACCATGATACTGGTCAGCATATCAGTGATCTTGGCGAATGCTGTTTCAAAATCCTATAGCTGTTTGCTGGTCTGATCACTAGCTTCTTCAGGTCTTTCTCCGTCCGCCATGTATGTAGATAACATGTGAGGATGAACAGAGGAAACAGTACAACTGGTGCTGATACTGTCTGTCTCTGTGTGGACAAGTCCCTCATCTTCAAGTAGAGGAGGTAGATAGTCCCCATCAGACTCGGAGAGATCGTCGTCCTCTGGAAGGCAACCCCCAGTGTGAAGGTCATCTGCTTCAGACTCTGAGGGAATACTACCCCCAGCTTGGGAATCTTCGTCATCTGTACGAAATCTCGTCTTTGACCGATTACCCATAGAGACTCCTTCAGATGTGACAGCCTACTGGCCATCAGTTGGTAGACTTCGTCTTCTTCTTCTTGCAGAACTGAGAGAGAAAGTTGGGTTTGTGGTCCACCGTCTTTGATTGGGGCTTCCGTAAGGGGGACTCTATGAAGCCATGTTGGATGAGACACACAGTGGCTTTTCATCGTCAGAGAAATGCAGCCGTCGAAACACGGACTTTCTCTGAGGCACACTTGTTGCTTTGGAGCAGCAACAGTTGATAACAATACTGGTGCACAGATGTGCACTATGAATTATTATATCCTCCCTCGCTTTACGCTTATGATTTATCATGTCGCGTAAATCAGCGGAAGAGAGTTTTGCCTTACAACCCATGTTGTATGCATCGTCGAGCTTTATATGCGGGTTCGTAAGGAGAGTAGACGCATCCAGAATTAGTTCACGTGCAGGGGTAACCCCCACACCTAAGTTCTGTGATATCCTTGAAGACAGCCCCGTGCTATACACGTTGGGGCCTGTCTTTTTGCTGTGGGCGCATAGGCCTTGGAGACTGGCCTTGGGTGCATGCTTCTTGGCAGCATGTCTGAACCTCCTTGATATGGGCACATAGTATGGATCCAGCGAGCCTGGGCATATAGCCCTGGGTGCATGAGCCTTGATAATCAATCTGTCGAAGATAGAAGCATTTTGATTAGGGTTATGTGCCCAAACATCCCCTTGGACGCATAGCTTTAGGCGCATGCTTGGTGGAGCAGCGCTGTTTTCTTCCAGTTTTGCCTCCTTCGTTTTTGAGCCTCGCTGGGTTTGCCCAGAGTTGTCACGACCCGCACCCACAGTGAGGGTACGAGAACATAACAACGCCCTGCATACGTCGCAGTGTCGGCGGTAGAACGCTGTCCTAAGTCACAACATCTTACAATATAAGGTACATGAACAGTATATACTCTCCGAATGGAGGTGACATAACAGAACAGTCTCAATCACATCTAAGGCAGATACAGAATAGTAAAGGTAGATAGAGAGATCAAAAGCACAATGTAATACAATTAAGAGGGAGAAAATCTAAGTGTCTAAGATAACAACTCAAGAACATCCAGCTCAATACAAGTCTCTAATATATACAACATCTCAGAAGAACAACTGAAAGTCAAATAACAATGCTGAAAGAAAACTAAAGCCTAGCTATCTAGCCTAGACTATGAAAGTAGCATCCTGTACTGCAGCTGGGTCCTCCAGAGGAACCAGGTCGCAGGTGTCGTCTAAGCCTGCTCCGTAATAGGTGGTACATAGGGCCTCCTCCTCATCCTCTGTAATATTTTCAACAGGTCCAGTCAGGACAGGAGCGAGTACAGTACATCTCAACAGATCATAGCAGGTTAGAAAATATAATCATGCAGTAAAGTAAGATACATGAAATGAAGAAATACAGTATGTAAACAGAGAGAGAACTGTAATAGAAATATCTACTATACATAGAGAACTATTAGTGACTAGTGAGTCAGAGTAAAATATAAACATATGAATGGCATAGGAGATTCATGACTATAGCTAAGAGAGTGATTCATGACTACAGCTACTTGGATAATATTCACATGCCTATTTCTACTCCTCCATCCCCAATAAATACACAAGGATCTGTTCAAGTTATATTAAGATTCGTGAAACTTCACATGGCTCATAAAATGAGTGATACGTGAAGGTGATTCATGATGGCTCTATGAACATGAGAGTACATGTGTCACAAGCGATTCGTGAATCAGAGGAAGCATAGAGATACGTGATGATTCATGAAACGCACAAAACATGCAGTATCCGATGCTTCCGAGGGGGATAACATCTCATTAAAATATCCATATAGTACCAATCCGTGTGACCAACGTGACAGTATCAAGTAAAGTAATTTAAAGCAGGAAAATAATTCTAAACAGGATATAAAATGATCAGAGAATGTACTCGCCTAGTATCCTGAACATCCGAAGAGAATATACTGTCCGAGGAGTGGTGTCTGTCTCCTATAGAACAGTACAAGTCACAACAAGTCTAAAATAAGGAAATAGACTGCTACAATGCATCTACATGAAGTTTGGGGTCAATCTAGGCTAAAGTCAACCTTTGGCCAACTCTAGTCAACCCTAACAGGCAAACTAGGTCAGTTCTAGTATAAATAAGTCAAACTAGGTCAAACGAGGTTAAACTTGGTCAAACTAGTCTAGGTCGGTCAAACCTAGGCTTAACCAGTCAATTCTAGGTCAACTAGCTTAATACCATATAAGTCACACTAGTCTGGTGATACACAAGTGTATCCACACCACATGCCATAGGCCAACTACATAGGCAATGAGCCATATCACATATAGGCCAATACAATCTCTATTTCACATTACACATAGGCAATTAAAATATTGACATTACTCTACCACATTATCTACAGGCAAATGCCATATCCAATTCACATTACCCAATCACATGCATATTTTACATTAGGCTATATATACATATATATATATATTCACTCACATACCATTATTTATAAGGTGTCATGTATGTGGAATATGGATATGAGGGTTTGTGTAATAGGGTTATGTGTGGGTGTGGACTGTTTGTGGGTGTGAGTGCGTGAGAGGAAAATCAGGAATCATAAATGTGTATGTGTGGTGAGTAATGAGGGAAATGTGAGGGGGTGTGTGTTTGTCATTTAGATGTGTAGGCATGTGTGTGTGGGTGTTTGTGTAGTGTTAACATTAGTGGTATGGTGTCAAGTGACAGAACATGGCAATGGATAGTTAAGTGTTAGGTTAGGTTACTAGGAAGGGTGTGAATGACAGTTCCAGATTATTCAAACAGTGCAAACATCAAGTCCCTATCCATTCTCAGGTTTAATAGGGTTCTCAGGCCTTAGTTTGTTTTCAGGAATAAAATATTAAGTAAATGAACTCATGTTCATTCAGTCCCAGGTTTCCAGTTTAAGGGGTTTCAGTCAATAGGTTTCAGTTTTCTTGAATCTGACAGGAAACCCAAACCCAATGCAAAACCCAAAGCATATACACAATTAAAGTTAACCAATGTGTGTCCAATGAGTATCAGAGTACAGTTAAGGAGTGGCATCTCAGTCTACAGGTTTTGAATAAGAAGGAAATCTCTCAGGTTTACTGTGAAAGGAAATCTCAGTTTTGATTCAATCTTCTAGGAAAACCCAAATTCAAACTAAACCCAAAAAAGATACATCACAGTCCTGATTTCAAATTCAATTTTGTATACATTTATACTCTACATACATACATGCAAGATAGGAAGGGGATAATACGTAGGTGAGTGTGTGTGGTATTCAATGTGCTCTCAGATTTTAATCATTCAAAACCAGAGCCATGTGTGTGTAGTGACAGGAAGGTGTGTGTGTTGGTTTTCAGTTGTGACAGTGTAGAGGCAATGTGGGAGTGAGGGAAAAACTGAAAATCATAATGTGTGTGTGTGAGAGAGGAGTGAAATGTGTGAGTGATTAAGAGTGAACAGTGTGTGTAATGAGATGTAGGCTGTGTGCAAGTGAGGAACTCAGTTTCAGTTTCAGGATTCCTAAACTGATAACAAGAAACCCTCAACTCAACTCCCAAATCACAAACTCCAATGCAAAAACAAAATCAAAACTAACCTAACAATCTCCTATCAGCTAACAATTTTTGTGGGTAACTAATCTAACAGTTTAACATCACCAAAACAGGGAAGAAATGAAAATCAAAATTCAGAAATCAACATAACCATATCAGCCGTATCAGTGTATCAGTGTAAAAACAGTGATAATGGAAATTCGAACTCAAATTCCCATCCAATTACAAATAACAAATTGGTAATTAATGATATACATGTGAGGATACTAGTTAGGGTCTTCGTGTCCAAAAATTGGACACGAATCGTGTCCAAAATAACTGTACGAACACAGACACACACTATGCACAATTAATCGTCGTGCACGCGTGCACGCGCGTATAACACGTGACACACAATACGATACGACACGTGGGTGTGCACCTAGGTTCACCTAGGGTAGGGCTAGGTTCGTGTCAGCCTGAAACGTGTCCACGTGACACATAGGCACGACACGAACCCCGTGTCAGCAGCGCCTGTGCGCGTGCACAGCCGCCTGCGCGCGACAGCGCACGACCAGTGTGGGGGCGATTGTGCCACGCACACTCCACGAGATGCTCCCAAATTTTGGGAGCATGGTGACAGTCGTTGCCCCTAGGCTCACACAAAAAATCAGGACACGAAGTGTCCTGTGTCGAGAGATATGCCCCCCGAGATGCAGGACACAGCCTACGGGCCCGTGCTGCGTGTCCTCGTTCAAAAATAGGACACAAAAGGACACAAGACACTAGGATACCTTCACAAAAATTGATACACACATCAAGATCTACAAATCCATGTAATTACATTTCAAAAATATGAAAATTTATTCCTATGTGGCATTTCTACAAACACCTAGTATACCATTACGATACGTGTCCGATACGGACACGAAATGGACATGAATTGTGCCCAAATTTTGGGGACAGCTAGGAAACCCTAAAACATAACCTTATATGCAAAGAAATCAAGAAAAACTATGAGTTTAGATGATTTACCTATTGAGTATCAAAACTCAAGAAAAGCTTCAAAGAGGGGATTCCAAATGACAACTCCAAATCTCCAAATGGCATGCAAACTGAGGTGCTCCTCCAAAATCAGTATATAAACATAAATTAGATCCTATTGCAAAAGACTAGGATTAAAAAGGAGCTAAAATGAATTAATTAGGAATTTCTAAGGTTGGGGATTTACCTCTTTCTAAACTTGAGATCTATTTCCAAGAGAGGCTAACCCTAAATGAAGGAGGCATTAAATAGGGGTGGAAAACCCTAGGTTGGCTGCCATGGGTGGGCTAGGATTGGTCTTGGGCTTAATTCATGGGCCTAAGGCTTAAACACTAGACTTAAAATTGATAAATCATAAGTCATTGACTTAAGCCATAAGTCATGAACTAATTTTACTTAAGTAATCCTTCCTACCTTAAGACTAATTTCTAATGACTAAAAATAGGTTAACTAGAGTTAGACTAGGGTCACCAACTAGGGTTAGTTCTACAAGGTCTCAACTAGTCAAGACTAACATAACACATAGCAATATTTTAATTAATATTAAATTCACACAAATTCCCATAAATCATAATAAATTCAAATAAATCCTAAAATGACCAAAATACCCTCTAGGCTAAAATGTACTAGTCAAATATCCTAATCACATGGCTAGGCTCTAAGGTTACACTAGTCAAACACCAAAATCATAAGTCATGATTTAAAATAGTTTTAAAATGATTAAAAATCACCAAAAATTATATTATTATTTAAATATCATAATTAAATAAATTGAAATACAAAATTTCAAAAATTACCCTCATTTTAGAAACTGGGTGTTTCAAGTCTACCCACCTTAGAAAAATTTTGTCCTCGAAATTAAAATGGTAGTAGTCCTTCTAGGTCAAACACCCCACAATCAAAGTCTCAAACATACCGTCAGATAATCATATGCGTCTGTCCAAAATCATGATACTCAAAATCTTCGTCATGCTAATGAGCAAGGCTATGATAATCACAGAGTCCTCGACTAAGGCACATACCTCTAGAATCATGGTATTTAAAATTTTTACATTGCCGCATGCTTGGCAGCGAAAACCTTAAATTCCCACACCCGAGAAATACACCCAAAATCTGACTATGTGTCCTCACTATGCCAGCTAACATGACTATATAAGACTAGATCCCACAACTTAGGCAACCTAGGCCATACGACTTATCTCGAAAGAAAACCAAATCGAAAAGAAATGCCAGATCAAAACTTATCAACAAATAAGGAAGCAGATAAGAACAGATGGAATTGAAATTCAAGATAGATATAATGAGGCAAGGTAGGAATGGAATCGAAAAAAACAGAACCTGCAAGCACCTCTCCCACTGCCTGAACATCCTCCACTGTCATGGCGTAAGCTCGCCCCTGCTGGCCTTCTCCCGTCTGATGCTGATACTGCACAAATCTTTACTGCTGTGTCTGTAACGGTCCACGTTGCTGACCTATCGGAGCCTTGGCTCCTCCTCCTGCTGCTGCTCCTTGTGCTACTCTGCCTATGTACTGGGAACACTTCCTCAGCTGGTGGTCCGCTGCTTCACATAGTAGGTACCTGCCCAGCCTCTTCCTGCACTCACCCCATCCATGCCCCAGCTTCTTGCAGTAGGGACAACTGACTGTCTGCTGTCTGGGTGCCTGATGCTGTCTGGGCTGCTGCTGTCCCTGTTGATGGCCTGACCCTGGAATTGCTGCTGAAACTGATGATGTACGTGCGGCCTCTTGGTCGGTCCTCCGCTACTGCTGCCTCCCTGGGAGTCTCGCCCCCTCTTGAGCCTAAGCTCAAGACCATCCTCTTCAGCTAAAGCGTCTACCAGGATCTCCACAAAGGTAGCGCTGCGAGCATTCTTGGTGTAGGACTTGACCTCCGTTACCAAGTCCTTCCGGAACCTCCGGGCCTTCCTCGCTTCCGACAAGCCCTCTACAAATCTGCTCAGGCGGCAGAACTCTCCTGAGTACTCCTCCACAGACTGGCTCCCCTGGACTAGGGCCTCGAACTGAGTCTCGAGGGCTCCCAACGCTGCATCTGGGAAGAACTTCTCCTTGAACAGCTTCTTGATTGCTGCCCAAGTCTGTTCTGCTGTACCGACCCTCGGGTCAGTCTGGTACAATGTACGGGCCAGATCCTGTATCATGCTGGCCGTGGAGGAAAAATAGGACTATTTGGAGCCCCTCTGGATCCTGCATCATACTGTCTCAATCTGGAGCCTCGTCGGGATCTCAGCCAACCTGAATATCTCTTCCATGTGCTCAATCCACTCATCGGCATACAACATCCCCTCTGTCTTTCGGAAGTCTCTCGGGTGCATCTTCTGAAAATCTTGGATGCCCTTCTCCCGCGGCTGCGGGCTGTCGCTGGCTGAGCTACAACTCTCTCTACCGCAGTCACTGCCAGCTCAATGCCTCGTGTGAGCTCTGTTGTGTGCCTCTGCTGCTGGGTCTGCTGACCCTCCATGTACTGCCGGAAGAAAGCTAACAGCTGAACGGTGTCAATTGTCCCTGTAGGTGGCTGCTGCTGCTGAAGCACGTCCGGAATCACCGGACTCGGCTCATGCCTCACAGGTGGAGGGGCTCCTCCGAAAGCAGCTAAAACGTCTACCCCAGCTGGCATGACTGGGGCTGCGGTACCAGGAACTGGCTGCTGAGTATGAGAGATGGCAGACCTCTCATCGGCGTCCCCCTGGCCCTGGCGATGCGATCTCGTCTCAACCATCCTGGAGACACAGATCAAGAAACAATTACTGAGAATGAGTTAAAATATTAAGGGAGGACAGTTTAAATTCAAAGGAAGATAATAAGCGGCAAAATGTAGATATACGGAATCTGAATAACAGTTTTTTCTATTGTGATTGAGTACCTTCAAAAATATCCTAATCCTACTGTAGGCTGTAGTGATACTCTAGTTCGAATACCACTACATAAACTCGACCTGTATGGGCCACCACTAAAAACGTATCACGATCCGCACCCACTGTGAGGGTACGAGAACGTAACAACGCCCAGCCTACGCCGCAGTATCGGCTGTAGAACGCTGTCCTAAGTCACAACATCTGACAATATAAGGTACATGAACAGTATATACACTCCGAATGGAGGTGACATAACAAAACAGTCTCAATCACATCTAAGGCAGATACATAATAGTAAAGGTAGATAGAGAGATCAAAAGCACAATATAATACAATTAAGAGGGAGAAAATCTAAGTGTCGAAGATAACAACTCAAGAACATCCAGCTCAATACAAGTCTCTAATATATACAACATCTCAGAAGAACAACTGAAAGTCAAATAACAATGCTGAAAGAAAACTAAAGCCTAGCTATCTAGCCTAAACTATGGGAGTAGCATCCTGTACTGCAGCTGGGTCCTCCAGAGGAACCAGGTCGCAGGTATCGTCTAAGCCTGCTCCGTAATAGGTGGTACATAGGGCCTCCTCCTCATCCTCTGTAATATTTTCAACAGGTCCAGTCAGGACAGGAGCGAGTACAGTACATCTCAATAGATCATAGCAGGTTAGAAAATATAATCATGTAGTAAAGTAAGATACATGAACTGAAGAAATACAGTATGTAAACAGAGAGAGAACTGTAATAGAAATATCTACTATACATAGAGAACTAATAGTGACTAGTGAGTCAGAGTAAAATATAAACATGTGAATGGCATAGGAGATTCATGACTACAGCTAAGAGAGTGATTCATGACTACAGCTACTTGGATACTATTCACATGCCTATTTCTACTCTCCCATCCCCAATCAATACACAAGGATCTGTTCAAGTTATGTTAAGATTCGTGAAACTTCACGTGGCTCATAAAATGAGTGATACGTGAAGGTGATTTATGATGGCTCTGTGAACATGAGAGTACATGTGTCACAAGCGATTCGTGAATCAGAGGAAGCATAGAGATACGTGATGATTCATGAAACGCACAAAACATGCAGTATCCGATGCTCCTGAGGGGGATAACATCTCATGAAAAGATCCATATAGTACCAATCCGTGTGACCAACGTGACAGTATCAAGTAAAGTAATTTAAAGCAGAAAAATAATTCTAAACAAGATATGAAATGATCAAAGAATGTACTCGCCTGGTATCCTGAACGTCCGAAGAGAATATACTGTCCGAGGAGTGGTGTATGTCTCCTATAGAACAGTACAAGTCACAACAAGTCTAAAATAAGGAAATAGACTGCTACAATGCATCTAAATGGAGTTTGGTATCAATCTAGGCTAAAGTCAACCTTTGGTCAACTCTAGTCAACCCTAACAGTCAAACTAGGTCAGTTCTAGTCTAAATAAGTCAAACTAGGTCAAACGAGGTTAAACTTGGTCAAACTAGTCTAAGTCGGTCAAACCTAGGCTTAACCAGTCAATTCTAGGTCAACTAGCTAAATACCATATAAGTCACACTAGTCTGGTGATACACAAGTGTATCCACACCACATGCCATAGGCCAACTAGATAGGCAATGAGCCATATCACATATAGGCCAATACAATCTCTATTTCACATTACACATAGGCAATTGAAATATTGACATTACTCTACCACATTATCTATAAGCAAATGCCATATCCAATTCACATTACCCAATCACATGCATATTTCACATTAGCCTATATATACATATATATATATATATTCACTCACATACCATTATTTATATACCCATATAAAGTATATATGTAATATACATACACATTTAGATAGAGGGGGGAAAAACTAGGCATATTTGTGTGTGTATAAGGTGTCATGTATGTGGAATGTGTATATGAGGGTTTGTGTAATAGGGTTATCTGTGTGTGTGGACTGTTTGTGGGTGTGAGTGTGTGAGAGGAAAATCAGGAATCATAAATGTGTATGTGTGGTGAATAATGAGGGAAATATGAGAGGGTGTGTGTGTGTCATTTAGATGTGTAGGCATGTGTGTGTGGGTGTTTGTGTAGTGTTAACGTTAGTGGTATGGTGTCAGGTGACAGAACATGGCAATGGATAGTTAAGTGTTAGGTTAGGTTACTAGGAAGGGTGTGAATGACAGTTCCAGATTATTCAAATAGTGCAAACATCAAGTCCCTATCCATTCTCAGGTTTAATAGGGTTCTCAGGCCTTAGTTTGTTTTCAGGAATAAAACATTAAGTAAATGAACTCATGTTCATTCAGTCCCAGGTTTTACAGTTTAAGGGGTTTCAGACAATAGGTTTCAGTTTTCTTGAATCTGACAGGAAACCCAAACCCAATGCAAAACCCAAAGCATATACACAATCAAAGTTAACCAATGTGTGTCTAATGAGTATCAGAGTACAGTTAAGGAGTGGCATCTCAGTCTACAGGTTTTGAATAAGAAGGAAATCTCTCAGGTTTACTGTGAAAGGAAATCTCAGTTTTGATTCAATCTTCTAGGAAAACCCAAATTCAAACTAAACCCAAAAAAGACACATCACAGTCCTGATTTTAAATTCAATTTTGTATACATTTATACTCTACATACATACATGCAAGATAGGAAGGGGATAATACGTAGGTGAGTGTGTGTGGTATTCAATGTGCTCTCAGATTTTAATCATTCAAAAACAGAGCCATGTGTGTGTAGTGACAGGAAGGTGTGTGTGTTGGTTTTCAGTTGTGACAGTGTAGAGGCAATATAGGAGTGAGGGAAAAATTGGAAATCATAATGTGTGTGTGTGTGTGTGTGTGTGTGAGAAAGGAGTGAAATTTGTGAGTGATTAAGAGTGAACAGTGTGTGTAATGGGATGTAGGCTGTGTGCAAGTGAGGAACTCAGTTTCAGTTTCAGGATTCCTGAACTGATAACAGGAAACCCTCAACTTTACTCCCAAATCACAAACTCCAATACAAAAACAAAGTCAAAACTAACCTAACAATCTTCTATCAGCTAACAATTTTTGTGGGTAACTAATCTAACAGTTTAACATCACCAAAACAGGGAAGAAATGAAAATCAAAATTCAGAAATCAACATAACCATATCAGCCGTATCAGTGTATCAGTGTAAAAACAGTGATAATGGAAATTCGAACCCAAATTCCCATCCAATTACAAATAACAAATTGGTAATTAATGATATACATGTGAGGATACTAGTTAGCGTCTTCGTGTCCAAAAATTGGACACAAATCGTGTCCAAAATAACTGTACGAACACAGACACACACTGTGCACAATTAATTGTCGTACACGCGTGCACGCGCGTATAACACACGACACACGACACGATACGACACGTGGGTGTGCACCTAGGTTCGTCTAGGGTAGGGCTAGGTTCGTGTCAGCCTGAAATGTGCCCACGTGACACATAGGCATGACACGAACCCCGTGTCAGCAGCGCCTGTGCGCGTGTACAGCCGCCTGCGCGCGACAGCGCACAGCCAGTGTGGGGGTGATTGTGCCACGTACACTCCACGAGATGCTCCTAAATTTTGGGAGCATGGTGACAGTCGTTGCCCCAAGGCTCACACAAAACATTAGGACACGAAGTGTCCTGTGTCGAGAGATATGCCCCCCGAGATGCAGGACACGGCCTACGGGCCCGTGCTGCGTGCCCACGTGCAAAAATAGGACACAAAAGGATACAAGACACTAGGACACCTTCACAAAAATTGATACACACATCAAGATCTATAAATCCATGTAATTACATTTCAAAAATATGAAAATTTATTCCTATGTGGCATTTCTACAAACACCTAGTATACCATTACGATACGTGTCCGATACGGACACGAAATGGACACGAATTGTGCCCAAATTTTGGGGACAGCTAGGAAACCCTAAAACCAAACCTTATATGCAAAGAAATCAGGAAAAACTATGAGTTTAGATGATTTACCTATTGAGTATCAAAACTCAAGAAAAGCTTCAAAGAGGGGATTCCAAATGACAACTCCAAATCTCCAAATGGCATGCAAAGTGAGGTACTCCACCAAAATCAGTATATAAACATAAATTAGATCCTATTGCAAAAGACTAGGATTAAAAAGGAGCTAAAATGAATTAATTAGGAATTTCTAAGGTTGGAGATTTACCTCTTTCTAAACTTGAGATCTATTTCCAAGAGAGGCTAACCCTAAATGAAGTAGGCACTAAATAGGGGTGGGAAACCGTAGGTTGGCTGCCATGGGTGGGCTAGGATTGGTCTTGGGCTTAATTCATGGGCCTAAGGCTTAAATACTAGACTTAAAATTGATAAATCATAAGTCATTGACTTAAGCCATAAGTCATGAACTAATTTCACTTAAGTAATCCTTCCTACCTTAAGACTAATTTCTAATGACTAAAAGTAGGTTAACTAGAGTTAGACTAGGGTCACCAACTAGGGTTAGTTCTACAAGGTCCCAACTAGTGAAGACTAACATAACACATAGCAATATTTTAATTAATATTAAATTCACACAAATTCCCATTAATCATAATAAATTCAAATAAATCCTAAAATGACCAAAATACCCTCTAAGCTAAAATGTACTAGTCAAACATCCTAATAAAATGGCTAGGCTCTAAGGTTACACTAGTCAAACACCAAAATCATAAGTCATGATTTAAAATAGTTTTAAAATGATTAAAAATCATCAAAAATCATATTATCATTTAAATATCATAATTAAATAAATTAAAATACAAAATTTCAAAAATTACCCTCATTTTAGAAACTGGGTGTTACAAGAGTGTCGCATACTCCGATTCTTGGCATCGTAGTGTTTTCCTTTGCCAAGTCTCGAGCGTCGAACACTCTATTGTTGGTTGTGCAGAAAAGAAGTCACTAGGCTAGTAGAGCCCAGAACGGTATGAGCCTTCTACATTTGGGAAGCTTCTGTGACAGAGTTATGCGTCCATGTGACAGAGTCCTCTAGTTGCATATCTGCTATGACACTAGCAGGATACGCACAACGTGCCTTCAAAAGCCAAGTCTTGCGAGACTTGTTTGGCTTCGCTGATTTTGAGAGAGTAGAGCCATCCCTCGAGAGCATCTCTTCGAACGCCTGCTGATCGAACTTTACGATCAGCATCTTATGAGTGCTCCCAACTTTGTCGGTATCGGATTACTTCAACACCTACTCGTCAGAGGAAAGGTAGTCCCCAGCAGAGTCGCCATTTTTGTGGACACACATAAAAAAAGAAGAAAATGCTGTCTTTTCTTTATTGGCACAAGGCACCACAAATCGAGTACGCCTGAGAGATCCTGCGCTGAGGATCCTCGAGTAAAAAAAGAATTCTGGGGAATGTTGTTACGACCCGCACCCAGTGTAAGGCATGAGAAGTAGGTACGTCCAGCCTACGCCATAGTATCGGCGGTAGAACGCTGTTCTTGGTCACAATTAAATTTAAATACAATATGATATACTCTCTGTACGGAGGACAATCATAGTAGGATACAACTCAATCACCAAAATTAGAAGTAGCACGATAAGATAACTATGAATCCACAAGAGAAGTACAATAGGGAGAAATAAATCTCGATGTTATCAACACCAACTCAAACAAGCATAAAATAAATACAACTCAAGACAAATGAAAATAAAATAAGAAAAACTCTAGCCATCTACTCCAACCTCTACTGTGTCTCCTCTAGGCTAGCAAGTAACCTCCAAGCTATTTGTAAAATTTATCAACAGGTCCAGTCATGATGGGAGCGAGCACAGTATATCTCACGCGGTTCATATCATGACAAGAATATAAAGCATGCAATAGAGTAAGATACATGAATCGCTGAAAGAAAGGACATGAAATAAAGAGATGACTGTAATGGAAATATCTACTATAAGTAAAGAACTAACAATGAACTAGTGATTTAGAATACAAGATAGACATGTGAACGTCTTGGGAATAAACATGAGAGTTTGTACATAGCTACACTACTTTGGAAATATTCACATGACCATTTATACTTCCCCATCCCCAATCAATACACAAGGATCCGTTCAAGTTATGTTATTATACATGATTTCACATGGTGGCCCATAAATGGGTGCACTTGAATATAAATATGGGGGCTCCGTGAACATGAGAGCACATGAATCACGAGAGTACACATGAATGGTGAAAGCACAGGAATACATGATGAAAGTGAAACACACATGACATACCGTACCCCGATGCTCCCGAGGGGGATAACATCTCATGAAGGGATCCATATAGTTACAATCTGTGTTAACAACGTGACAGAATCAAGTAATTTAATCTAGAGCATAAATGTAAATCCTATCAAGTATGAAACGGTCAGAGAATGTACTCGCTTGACACCCTGAACTGCTGATATAAAAAGATGGCCAACTGGAGTCACAGAGTCCTAGTTAGAGCAACACAGGTTATAAAGAGTTCAATTTATATGGTAATTGAAATTATAATGCAATCAACAAGAGTCTAAGTCAATCTAGATCAAAGTCAACTCTTGGTCAACTCTAGTCAACTATAAAGTCAAACAAGGTCAACTGTGGTCAAACTAGCTAGGGTTGGGTCAACAATGGTTAACTAGTCTAGGTTAGTCAATTCTAGGTCTAAACAAACTAAGTCTATGCAAATCAAGTATCCAAGATAGCTACTAACTCATAGTCTAAGTCACTTGCTAAACCAAGCATAAAACTAAACCATAAGCTAACAAGGCACACAAACTTAGTCATATAATGTATATATATTATTCACATTCACATATTCATATACATAGATATATATAGAAAAGCTATATATATATATATATATATATATATATATATATATATATATATATATATATATATATATATTTATATATATATATATATATATATATAAATATATATATATATATATATATATATATATATATATATATATATATATATATATATATATTTATATATATATATATATATATATATAAATATATATATATATATATATATATATGGAGAGAGAAGGAGAGGTAAAAGAGTAAGTGAGTGTGTGTGTGTGTGTGTGTGTGTGTGTGTGTGTGTGTGTTTGGCATGTGTGTGAAAGGATACGTGTTAATGTTCTCAGATTTAGTGATAGGTAGGTGTATGTGACATGGGATACATGGTGTCAAGGGGTGTATGAATGCATGCGTGTAAAAGGTTATAGGTTAACTCAGTTTATAGAAATATATACATACATACTTACAATGCATACATGAATACATACATATCATGTATACATGCATACATTGCATACATGCCTACATACATATCATTTATGCATACAGTTTGTATTGTGAGTCTAAGTTCAGTCCTCCGATAATTGTTCTGTACTTTTACTGAACTTAGACTCACAATACAAACTCATACTTGCATTCATTCATGCACCTATACATACATACATAGATGCATACATACATATTTGAATACATTATATTCTTACATACATTATATTCATATATGCATACTCTACAATATATTACATTCATTTCTACATACATGCATGCATATAATATATGCATACAAACTTGTATATTTAACTCAAAATATATGTGAATACATACATTACATTACCTTAACACATATATATATATATCATTCATTCATATCACATATACATGCATACTTCAGTTCATGCATTATATCCATTCATATATCATTAAGTTGTATACATATACTTATTTTCATTACATACATGTCATTCATGCATATTACACACTTACATGCATCTATACATTATATACATTGTATACAACATGTAAAAAATAGAAGAGGGAAAAAGGGGAAAAACCTGAAATGGAAAGGGAAGGGAAGGAAAAATGTAAAGAAAGGAGAAAACAGTGGACATATACATGCTTGCATCATATATTCTACATTACCATACAAGCTATCATTATATATTTGCATTACATTGTGTATATATTATGCATTCATGTCTATCATTACATGTATACCTTGCATTCATATCTAGCATTCATTATATAATTTCATGCATACATTGTATATCATTCTTTCATTCATGGATTGCTTACATACATTATATTGATTGTATTCCTACATGCTTGCATTCAACCATATATATATATATATATATATATATATATATATATATATATATATATATATATATATTTATATATATATATATATATATATATATATATATATATTAATGTAAAAAAGAATACATATCATAAATATATATCATTTTATTTATTTGAAATATCATGCATTACATACTCTACATTCATTTAATATCCATACTACATAGGCTCATATGTTACACAAAATGTCTATATCGTATAGTTATTGTTCTACTTAAAAACCAATACTGCACCAATTGGGCCTTCACTAAATTCTAGGATTAAAGTATGTCGTAGCCCTTTGTGTTAGCTTTCCGAAACTTCAAATGGATCGCATTTTCGTGTCCGAAAGCTCCCGGAATTGTGAAAACACCGAAACGTGTTTATCTTTCGGACAGCTGACACTCAAATAGTTTTACAGAAAGTTTCAGAATGATTTTGGCTTATAAAATATATATTTGGAAAGCTAACTTCGATACGGTTCTTTTAAAAAAATGAGAGATTAATCGGAGTTCTAAGCTAAAAGTTAGGACATTTCTAAGTTGCTTTGGTTAATAAAAATGTGGATGAATATTATGACGAATTTGAGTTATTTTGGACAAAAGAAACACATGTAGGCCAAGATACTTGGATACCAACATAGGTATCCAAATGAACTCATTCTAACCATCCTAACTAAGATCAATCCACTCTCTAACCATTCTAAAACTGAATTTAAATATCTATTTAAACTATTATCATACATACATACACATGGGGTGTCCCAATTTGGGATCTATCAAGTCAGACAGAAGACACATATCTAAAATTCTCAAGAGAGTTCCAAATGGCCTCAAATTTGAATCTAAATGGGGTATATGTATGGAAATGGATCCTATAGATTCAAAACTAACTAATATGCATAGAAAATCAATTTAGAGGGTTGGTTTTACCTATTGGGAATGAAATCCCAATGATACTCCCAAGGACACGGCTCCGATACGAAGATATTCTAAAAAGGACACTCCTCCTTGGACTTTGCTCCAAATCTTTGCTAGCACCCTTCCTTGGTAGTATGAGAAGGTTGGATGGAAGTTTTGGTGGAGGGATGTAAGGATTTGGAGATCAAATCAAAGAGGAAAGTTCTTTAATTTGCGAAAGAACACTTTGTGAAGGAAAAGAGACAAGATGTAATAAAATGAAAGGAAGGGAGGCTAACCTACCTATAGTGGCTGCCATTAAACCCTATTTGGGCCTTGGAGGAAAGCCCAATAAGGCCTCAACTAGTCCTCTTGGTTAATTTTAAGTTAGATTCAAGTTTGGGATCAAAAGCGTTAAATTTAAGGCTCTAACTTAACCAATTTAACAAGTGGGATTAGTCTAAACTCACTAACTTAATTAGTGGGGTTTGTGGGTCATAACCAAATAATCTTGGGATCCCGTCTACAGTCCAAGCTACCCGGGTCACTAACACAAGTCGGAACGAAACGAAACTCAAACCCGACAAAACAAATACCGTAAAATCAATATTAAAATATAAAAATTCCCAAAATATAAAAATATAAAAAAATGACCAAAATCACAATACATCAATTTAAATATAATTAAAATAATCTAAAATTCGCCAATTAATTAAAATTCTAAATAATTCAAAAGTAACAAAATGACCAAAATACCCTAAAAAATTGTAAATAGTCATTCTAATCACATGGTTAGGTCCCCATGGTCATGGTTAGTCTCTAGGCTCAACAGTTCTAGGGTTCATTAGCTAACACATCAAAATTATAATTCACCAATTTTAAATAGTTTTAAATTAATTAAAAATCTCCATAAATCATAAATCCTATTATTAAATAATAAACTTTTGCAAAAGTTCAAAATTACTCTCATTTTAGAAAAGTGGGTGTTACAAATCTACCCTCCTTAGGAAATTTTGTCCTCAAAATTAAGATGGTCGCACATCTTCTAGAGTCTCGTCCCCAACAATCATGGTCTTAGAACACTACTAAAATCTGCTCAATTGGCGACGTAAATTTAGCGACGTTCGATTAACGTTGCTAAATTGTATTCATTAGCGATGTTTTATTGAAACGTCGCTAATAGTCGCTACTAGCGACGAAATAAGCGACGTGACAACGACGTATATTAATTACATGAGCTAGTCATCGTGAAACGTCCCTCTGACGTCGCTAATAGCGACTAATTTAGCGACGATAGTATTAACGTCGCTAAATTCTAATTATATTCCCCACCCAACGATTCATTTCCCCTCATTTTACTCTCTCTCTCTCTCTCCTCCCCCCTCCGACGCTCTCACTCTCTCCGGCGTTCTCATTCTCTCCGACAACTCTCACTCTCTCCGGCAACTCTCCTCCCTCTTCGGTACGTGACTCTCCCCCTCCCGCTCTCTCTCTTTCCGATTGTTTTGGTTGTTGGTGGTTGGGGGGTACGGGTGGCTCGGAGGGAGGGGCAGGGGGGATGCGAGTGGTTGGGGGTGAGTGGGGGGTGGCTCGGGGGGTGGGACAGGGGAGACGAGGGCGGCTGGGGCAGAGGAGCTAGGGTTAGGGTTCGGGTTAGGGGTGGGTATGAGTGGGTGGGTGGGGGAGGGGAGCGGGGGGGTGGGGGCGACTGGGAGAGGGAAGCTTTGGGGTGGAGGCGGCTGGGGGAGGAGAGCAGGGGGGTGGGGGCGCCTGGGTGAGGGGAGCAGTGGGGGTGGGGGCGGCTGGGGGGGCGGCTGGGGGAGGGGAGTAGTAGGGGTTGGGGCGGGTGGGGGAGGAGAGCAGGGGGTGGAGACGGGTGGGAGAGGGGAGCAGTGGGGGTGGGGGCGACTGGAGGAGGGAAGCAGGGGGGGAGGGGAGGGTTAGGGTTAGGGTTAGGGGTGATGTAGGGAGAAGGGGGACTTGGTCAGGGGAACCGATAGTGCCAAAAAATCTGATAATTTAGTAATAATTATTTATTTTTCGACACCGAAAAATATGTTACGCCGATTCAAACGCATCGATAGTGCCAATATTTATAACAAGTAGTTTTGTTGGTTGGTTAATTGGTAACATAGTGATCGGGACATATAGTCCCTGCAGCCATTCGACTGGCGAGGCAGAAACTATGGTATGACATGGTGATCAGGACATAGTTCCTGCAGCCATTCAACTGGCGAGGCAGAAACTATATAGCCGTAGATAAAGTTGACTGTCCTCCGACCCTCATCCCTCGGCAATGATGATATGACAACCTATCACTATATCTTATATAGTAGTAGATGATGACTTAGTATTACATTATGTGAGTTCATCTTGATTCTGTTACATTCTTCAGATACTTGATACGATAAGAACTTATACTACACCATATGTACAGAACATTGTTGATTCACACTAATGTATGCTAGAATGAATTTTGGGTTGTGTTCTGAGCCATCCGTTCTCACACTTGGCAAAAATCAAATTTTCTGTATTTTATCTGCTTTTGAAAATGTACTCAAACGAGATGATGGTTCCTTTAATTAGCTTGCTTATGTTACAATTATATTATTTGTGAATATCGATCTTACCAGATGGCACTCATGACCCGAGGAGCGGCACGTCGTTTGAGAGAAACAGTAAATGCTAAGGTGGCTCCTCCTACTGTTAAGGAGGAAGTGGCACCGATAGCTACTGAGACCGGGAGTTCTATTCATCCAGCATCGGTAGCTAGTGAGACCGGGAGTTTTATTCATCCAGCACTTGCAATGGACTACATCTCTCCTGCCGCCGTCGATCCCACTTATTCGAGGTGGTTGTGTGATCGTATCACTGAGCGTTTGCGTGAGCTTCGTGGTTCTTTTTAGCTATTAGTACTTATTTGTATTGGGTTGTTTTTGTATTAGACTATTTGTATTGGACTACATATATGAATTAGTACTGTGTCAATCTCTTGATTGTATTGGACTACGACATGGTGATCAGGACAGTCCCTGCAGCCCTTCAACTGGTGAAGCAGAAACTATGTAGCCGTAGATAAAGTTGACTGTCCTTCGACCCTCATCCCTCAGCAAAGATGATATGACAAGCTATCACTATATCTTATATAGTAGTAGATGATGTCTTAGTATTACATTATGTGAGTTCATCTTGATTCTGTTACATTCTTCAGATACTAGATATGATAAGAGCATATACTACACCATATGTACAGAACATAGATGATTCACACTAATGTATGCTAGAATGAATCTTGGATTGTGTTCTGAGCCATTTGTCCCCATACTTGGCAATTAAGCATGTGAAATATATCATTGAAGAACATAAAACTTGTGTTCGTTACTGCAGAAAGTGCAGACTGACATGAACTGACGCACGAAAAGGAGGAGATCAAAGCTGTAACAAGTAAAGTTGTGTTTTGGATGTTCTACCCTCGTAAGCTCTTTATTCACAAAGCAAGATATAATGAATACAGAACAAGTATCGAGTTTATAACTCCTGTAAGCTCTATACTTGAGTTACGAACTCGATACTTGTTCTGTATTCTTTAATTATAGTTTGCTTTGTGAACAAAGAGTTTACAAGAGTTTTTTTTCCAAAGCACAACTTTTCTTGTTCCAGCTTAGAGCTCCTTATTTTCGTACGTCAGTTCATGTCGGTCTTCACTTTCTGCAGTAACTTCCTCCAATTAACCTCCCTCCCTTGTCAATGATGATACGACAACCTATCTTGATTCTGTTATTATAGTAGATGATGTCTTAGTATTACATTATGTGGGTTCATCTTGATTCTGTTATATCCTTCAGATACTAGATTCGATAAGAACACATACTACACCATATGTACAGAACATAATGATCTACACTAATGTATGCTAGAATAAATTTTGGGTTGTGTTCTGAGCCATTCGTTCTCACACTTAAAACAAATATGAATTAGTACTGTGAGAGCGCCGGAGAGATTGAGAGTGCCGGAGGGGGAAAGAGAGAGTGAGAGAGTAAAATGGAGGGAAATGAATTGGTGGGTGGGAATATAATTAGAATTTAGCGACTTTCATACTAACATTAGCGACGTCATAGCAACGTTTCGCGAAGACTAGCTCATGTAACTATGTAGCCATAGATAAAGTTGACTGTCCTCCGACCCTCATTCCTCGGCAATGACAATACGACAACCTATCACTATATCTTACATAGTAGTAGATGATGTTTTAGTATTACATTATGTGAGTTCATCTTGATTCTGTTACATTCTTCAGATACTAGATGCTAGATTCGATAAGAACATATACTACACCATATGTACATAACATAGATGATTCACACTAATGTATGCTAGAATGAATTTTGGGTTGTGTTCTGAGCCATCCGTTCTCACACTTAAAACACATGAATTAGTACTGTGTGTCAATCTTTGTTGTATTTTTGGCGAACCCAGGAATTGGATTCTGTATTTTGTATTTTGGATTCTGTATTTTGGCTCCAACTCCAGCTCCATTTGCATTAATCTACGGTACGACATGGTGATCAGGACATAGTCCCTGCAGCCATTCGACTGGCGAGACAGAAACTATGTAGCCGTAGATAAAGTTGACTGTTATCCGACCCAATGATGATATGATAACCTATCACTATATCTTATATAGTAGTAGATGATGTCTTAGTATTACATTATGTGAGTTTATCTTGATTCTGTTACATTCTTCAGATACTAGATACGATAAGAACATATACTACACCATATGTACAGAACATAGATGATTCACACTAATGTATGCTAGAATGAATTTTGGGTTGTATTCTGAGCCATCCGTTCTCACACTTGGCAAAAAATCAAATTTTCTGTATTTTATCTGCTTTCAAAAATGTACTCAAACAAGATGGCACACGTTCTCACAGATGGCACCTAAGTCCCGAGGATCTCGCTTGAGGGAGGCACAGATGGCTGTGAAAGAGGAGGTAGCTCCAGCTCCAGAGGGCAGTTCCACCGAGAGAGCTGCTCTAGAAGTAATTCCTAAAGCCGAAGGAGCTGTGAAGGAGGAGGTGGCACCACAGGGCAGTTCCACCGGGTGTTCCAGTCATTCATCTCCTCTGGATATTGATCTGGCTGCCGTGGATCCTACTTATGCATGCTGGCTGAGGGAGTTCTATCTGTCCCTGCATAGATGACAGTAGATACATATATTGACTGGATTTATTTTGATGGATATATCTCATCTGGATATTGTAATGGATATTTGTTTTAATGGATATATCTCGTCTGGATATTGTGATGGATATTTGTTTTGATGGATATATCTCCTTTTGGATATTGTGATAGATATTTGTTTTCTTGTGTGTGAAGTATAATGGTATAGCTTGCTGTGTGATGCATATTGTGATGTATATTTGTTTGTGTGATATGTGATGCATATTGTGATGTTACGAGAGGCTTGAGGAGACGACCAATTATTTTTGGTCTATTCTGGATTGTATTGTGCGGGCCGATGTTGAGTGTTACACCGAAGGGGTCGGTGAACCCAGGGATTAGATTCTGTATTTTGGATTGGATTGGATTCTGTATTTTGGATTATACATTTGCATTCTGGATTCTTTTTTTAATTTTTTTCAATTTAGCGACGTTTATATTCGTCGCTAACAGTTAGCGACGAATATAAAGGTCGGTAAAAATGTCGCTAAATTGTTGACGTGGCAAACAATCTGATGCCACCACATCGTCGCAAGAACGTCGCTAATGTGTCTCTAATCGGCAACCACTTGAAAACGTCGCAAATAACGTCGCTAATTAGCGACGTTATAAACGTCGCTAACTAACGTCGCCATAGCGACGTTTTGCTACGTTTTCTCGATTAGCGATACGATTTTTTCTGTCGTTTATTAAACGTCACTGAAATCGTCGCTAATTTAGTTTAGCGACGTTTTGGCCGAGTTTAGCGACGTTTTGGAACGTCGCTAATCTGACAAATTTTTTTAGTGGAAGCTCATCTAAATCATGCAATTTTGAAAGAATAACATACAGGGTCATGGCAGACAATATCAGCCTGAGGTCACATCTAACTATAATAGCCATACTACAGCACAAGGCATTCACAAGGTATCAAAACATACAAGCAATCTGGCGCGCTAAACTGGAAAAGATACAGAAACAACAAATCATCAAGGCTGTAAGGCAGTCTACCATCCTATATAAAAACTGGTAATTATCAAAATAAAATAAAAATAACTAGTAATTATCTATAAAGGGGTACTATTCAAAAAAAAATTAAAATCAAAAGTTTAAAGAACGAATGTCAATAGCATTGAAATCCAATTACAATATATATTAAGAAAATTTAGTCTCGATATGATCTAAGTTGATCAATTCTGGATAATCAAGATTTTTGCAATATGGAGGACAAGGTCATCGAAGTCTGAGCACGAGAATACAAGAATGGAGATTCAGGTCACAATTAAATTTAATTCAATTAAGTACGATCCAAGATATTAATATGACAAGAAAAGATGATCAAAGTCGATTGGTCGTGATTAAAGGAGCTAGGATTCAATGGTATTGAAAACTTTTAAAGGGTGATTCAAAGATATGGAATAAGTCAAATTTCTCCTTTTAAAGGGAAAACAAGAGAAAAGATTTCATAGGAAAGTCAAGTTAATCATCTCTCTCTGATACTATCAATTTTATCATTTGTCAATCATAATTTTATCTCACAAGTCCCAATATAAAAATCAACCTTTATATGACTACCATCAAAATTACATCCTTCCGTCATAAAGATTTGTCCTGGCCATGATCACCATAGGCTAAATTTCTAAATTCCGAAATATTATTCATGAAGCATACCCTTCTTACTAGGAATCAAAAATGACCACTTAATCATCATAAATCTAAATTCTTCCTCCTTGTCCTAAATTGGATCTGAAGCCTCTAAATCAAGTTTTATGTAATCCTTGAACTTATTCAATTTACTCTCCTTGTATTATTTAATTCTAAATCCACTAGGCCTTACAAAACATATTCTTTATTATAAATTCAACCTTCATATTTCCTTCAATGTACACCTTCAATATTATTCTCCTGAATTTCACAAAATCTCTATATTTTATATAACTCAAAATCCTTGCGTTCTTTCTATTTCTAGCCATTTCTTACAATATCTTATTCAATTTCGTATCATCATTGCATATAGTTAAAATCTCTTCTCGATTACTAAATTCCTAAATTTAACATCGTAGCCTTAAAGTGTAACGTCTCAAGAATCAATAACCAAAATTTATCCAAGTTCTCGAAATTAAGTTGACCTCGAATATCCTCATCAGTTATGAAATACATCTATGAATTATTCATAGCCAAAAGACTTCTCTAAATATGATTGTTCCTAAATTGATAATATAAATCTCTTGATTTCATCCTCAAATTCAATCGCATCTCTATCCCAAACCTATATCAAGGTCCATCATATTATACCCCTAGCAAGATTATCACAAGATAACAAATCAAGTCTTTTCCGAGTTAGAATATTTACGTTACTTCCTCGACCTTTCGAAGGTGAAAAGATATGGAGATTCAAGGGTTTCAAAGTATAGCTGATAGAATTAGATACGAGACAGGTGATTGATATAATCAGGACAGTTTATATTTTTTAAATGGTAATACAAGAAATAATGGCAAGAAAGAAATAATGATAAAATCTGTTCTTCATCAACTGTTAAAAAGAAATGAACCCATTTAAGATAAAATCTGATACCATACACGTCTTTCTGTAATCATGTTGTCAGAATTTTGCCACGCCAGTAAGCATAGCTGCAATAAAAAATAGAGTCCATAACGAAGGTATACACCCTATAGTCATGTTATCTAGAATTTTTACCACGCCACCCGGTATGGCTGCAAGAAAATCTAGATTTCATAACTAGGATAAGTATATCTAAATCAGGCTCTACGTCTTTGTCATGCTAGCAAATATGACTGCGATAAATTCTAAACTCCATAAATAAAGTAGACTTTTACCTTTCTCACTGTCCTTATCAAGTATGTTATCAGGTTATACCTTAATTCCAAAAAGATGTGTGTGTGTGTGTGTGTGTGTGTGTATATATATATATACAAACTCAAATTCAACAACTAACATCAAGATTCAAAATTTAACAATAATCTATCAAAAATCAAATTCAATAACAGGAAGTAAAGGTGAATCAAATCAAGGAAAAAAAAGAGATTTCAAATCGAAGTTAAAATAAGACTCTCAAGGGTCATCCCAGGAATCTCTCAAAAAATTCTAACAGTGATTGAGTATCCTCTCATTCTAACACCTATTCCTTATCTCTAATCGCAGGTGTACAGTAGTACAACTAATCTTCGTACTACCACGACTTCGCACAAATGCGAATCTCGACCTGCATGGGCCACTACTAAAAAAGTATCACGACCCGCACCCAGTGTAGGGCACGAAAAGTGGGTACGTCCAGCCTACACCGCAGTGTCGACGGAAGAACAATGTTCTAGGTCACAATTAAATTTAAATACAATATGATATACTCTCCGTACAGAGGACAATCACAGCAGGATACAACTCAATTACCAAAACTAGAAGTAGCACGATAAGATAACTATGAATCCACAAAAAAAGTACAACATGAAGAAATAAATCTCGATGTTATCAACACGAACTCAAACAAGCATAAAATAAATACAACTCAAGACAACTGAAAATAAAATAAAAAAACTCTAGCCATCTACTCCAACCTCTACTGTGTCTCCTCTAGGCTAGCAAGTAACCTCTAAGCTATTTGTAAAATTTATCAACAGGTCCAGTCAGGATGGGAGCGAGCACAGTACATCTCATGCAGTTCATATCATGACATGAATATAAAGCATACAATAGAGTAAGATACATGAATCGCTGAAAGAAAGGACATAAAATAAAGAGATGACTGTAATGGAAATATCTACTATAAGTAAAGAACTAACAGTGAACTAGTGATTTAGAGTACAAGATAGACATGTGAACAGCTTGATAATAAACATGAGAGTTTGTACATGGCTACACTACTGTGGAAATATTCATATAACCATTTCTACTCTCCCATCCCCAATAAATACACAAGGATTCGTTCAACTTATGATATTATACATGATTTTACGAGAGTGCACATGAATGGTGAAAGCACAGAAATACATGATGAAAGTGAAACGCACATGACATACCGTAACCCGATGCTCCCGAGGAGGATAACATCTCATGAAGGGGTCCATATAGTACCAATCCGTGTTAACAACATGACATAATCAAGTAAAGTAATGTAGAGCATAAATGTAAATCCTATCAAGTATGAAACGGCCAGAAAATGTACTCTTCTGATACCCTGAACAGCTGATATAAAAAGATGGCCAACTGGAGTCACAGAGTCCTAGTTAGAGCAACACAGGTTATAAAGAGTTCAATTTATATGGTAATTGAAATTATAATGCAATCTAAAAGAGTCTAAGTCAATCTAGATCAAAGTCAACTCTTGGTCAACTCTGGTCAACTATAATGTCAAACTAGGTCAACTCTAGTCAACTGTGGTCAAACTAGCTAGGGTTGGGTCAACAATGGTCAACTAGTCTAGGTTAGTCAATTCTAGGTCGAAACAAACTAAGTCTATGCAAATCAAGTATCCAAGATAGCTACTAACTCGTAGCCTAAGTCACTTGCTAAACCAAGCACAAAACTAAACCATAAGCTAACAAGGCACACAAACTTAGTCATATAATGTATATATATTATTCACATTCACATATTCATATACATAGATATATATAGGAAAGCTATATATATAGGCACATACATATATATATAGAGAGAGAAGGAGGGGTAAAAGGGTAAGTGAGTGTGTGTGTGTGTGTTTGTGTGTATTTGGCATGTGTGTGAAAGGATATGTGTTAATGTTCTCAGATTTAGTGATAGGTAGGTGTATGTGACATGGGATACATGGTGTCAAAGGGTGTATGAATGCATGTGTGTAAAAGGTTATAGGTTAACTCAATTTATAGAAATGTATACATACATACTTACATTGTATACATGAATACATACATATCATGTATACATACATACATTACATACATGCCTACATACATATCTTATATGCATACTTGCATTCATTCATGCACCTATACATACATACATAGATGCATATTTGAATACAATATATACTTACATACATTATATTCATATATGCATACTTTATATTATATTACGTTCATTCCTGCATACATGCATATATATAATATATGCATACAAACTAATATATTTAACTCAAAATATATGTAAATACATACATTACATTACCTTAACACATATATATCATTCATTCATATCCCATATACATGCATACTTCAGTTCATGCATTATATCCATTCATATATCATTAAGTTGCATACATATACTTATTTTCATTACATACATATCATTCATGCATATTACACACTTATATGTATCTATACATTATATACATTGTATACAACATGTAAAAAATAGAAAAGAAAAAAAGGGGAAAAAACTGAAATGGAAAGGGAAGGGAAGGAAAATGTAAAGAAAAGGGAAAACAGTGGACATATACATGCTTGCATCATATATTCTACATTACCATACATGCTATCATTATATATTGCATTACATTATGTATATATTATGCATTCATATCTATCATTACATGTATACCTTGCATTCATATCTAGCATTCATTATATAATTTCATGCATACATTGTATATCATTCTTTCATTCATGGATTGTATTCCTACATGCTTGCATTCAACCATATATATATATTAATGTAAAAAGGATACATATCATATATATATATATATATATATATATATTATTTTATTTATTTGACATATCATGCATTACATACTCTACATTCATTTAATATCCATACTACATAGGCTCATAGGTTACACAAAATGTCTATATCGTATAGTCATTATTCTACTTAAAATCAATACTGTACCAATTGGGCCTTCACTAAATTCTAGGATTAAAGTATGTCGTAGCCCTTTGTGTTAGCTTTTTGAAACTTCAAACGGATCTTATTTTCGTGTCCGAAAGCTCCCGGAATCGCGAAAATACCGAAACGTGTTTATCTTTCGGACAGCTGACACTCAAATAGTTTTACAGAAAGTTCCAGAACGATTTTGTCTTATAAAATATATATTTTGAAAGCTAACTTCGATACGGTTCTTTTAAAAAAACGGAAGATTAATCGGAGTTCTAAGCTAAAAGTTATGACATTTCTAAGTTGCTTTGGTTAATAAAAACGTGGATGAGTATTATGACGAATTTGAGTTATTTTGGTCAAAAGAAACACATGTAGGCCAAGATACTTGGATACCAACATAGGTATCCAAATGAAACTCATTCTAACCATCCTAACTAAGATTAATCCACTCTCTAACCATTCTAAAACTGAATTTAAATATCTATATAAACTATTATCATACATACATACACATGGGGTGTCCTAATTTGGGATCTATCAAGTAGGACAGAAAATACATATCTAAAATCCTCAAGAGAGCTCCAAATGGCCTCAAATTTGAATCTAAATGGGATACATGTATGGGGATGGATCCTATGGATTCAAAACTAACTAATATGCATAGAAAATCAATTTAGAGGGTTTGTTTTATCTATTGGGAGTAGAATCCCAATGATACTCCCAAGGACACGGCTCCGACTCGAAGATCTTCCAAAAAGGACACTCCTTCTTGGACTTTGCTCCAAATCTTTGCTAGCACCCTCCCTTGGTAGTATGAGAAGGTTGAATGAAAGTTTTGGTGGAAGGATGTAAGGATTTGGAGATCAAATCAAAGAGGGAAGCTCTCTAATTTGGGGAAGAACACTTTGTGAAGGAAAAGAGATAAGATGGAATGAAATGAAAGGAAAGGAGACTAACCTTCCTATAGTAGCTGCCATTAAACCCTATTTAGGTCTTGGGAGAAAGCCCAATAAGGCTTCAACTAGTCCTCTTGGTTAATTTTAAGTTAGGTTCAAGTTTGGGATCAAAAGGGTTAAATTTAAGCCTCTAACTTAACCAATCTAACAAGTGGGATTAGTCTAAACTCACTAACTTAATTAGTGGGGTTTGTGGGTCATAACTAACTAATCTTGGGATCCCGTCTACAGTCCAAGCTACCCGGGTCACTAACACAAGTCGGAACGAAACGAAACTCAAACCCGACTAAATAAATCCCGTAAAATCAATGTTAAAATATTAAAATTCCCAAAATATAAAAATATAAAAAAATGACCAAAATCATAATACATCAATTTAAATATTATTAAAATAATCAAAAATTTACCAATTAATTAAAATCCTAAATAATTCAAAAGTCATAAAATGACCAAAATATTTTTAGCCTAAAAAGTTGTAAATAGTCATTCTAATCACATGGTTAGGTCCCCATGGTCATGGTTAGTCTCTAGGCTCAACAGTTCTAGGGTTCACTAGCTAACACATCAAAATTATAATTCACCAATTTTAAATAGTATTAAATTAATTAAAAATCTTCGTAAATCATAAATCCTATTATTAAATAATAAACTTTTACAAAAGTTCAAAATTACTCTCATTTTAGAAAAGTGGGTGTTACAAATGGGACGATGGAGATCGAGCGGCAGTTGTTCCTTCACTCCATTGACACTCCAATTACAAAAGTGGAAGAAAACCTAAGAAAGTTGCTAACTCTCGGCTCACTGGCAAGAAGTGCAGCAATTTGGCTCTTGAAAATGCTCTCCGTTCTGTGCTTTGAAGAGGGATGTGACCCCTTTTTATAATAGTTTCTGAGATGGAATGATGTTATGCGCCCACATGAGGAAAATACACTGATTTTCATGTGGGCACATAGTCCTGCCTTGGGTGCATAGGGTGTAGGCACATGAAGGCTGCAAGATCATGGATTGGTCGTGGTGCTAACGTGGCCACATTCTTCGGTGAAGGACTGCTCGTGGAGACTGACGTGGTCGTACGCTTTGGTGCACGTTTTGATCATGGCTTTGACTGAGTCAGGCTTAGGCACATAGCCCTGTTTCAGGGTATGCGCCTTCCTTTACAGGGTAGCTTAGGTGCATAGTATTTCACAGTATGGCTTGGGCGCATAGAGCTTCTCATGAATACTTAGGCGCATGTGTCATCATTGGCTTGGGCGCATATGTTCTCTTGGGCGCATAAGGCTTCACTGCTAAAATTTTCATGCTTCTACAGAGACACTTGGAAGTTACTCATGAGAGAACTTCTCAAGTGAAGGAATCAAAGATTAGTAGACTCACCCAGGAATATGAATCCTTTAAAATAAAACAAGCTGAGTCTATTACTATTATGTTTTCTCAATTTTGTGATATCATTAACCCTCTCTCTTTTCTCTTGGCAAGGAATATCTCACTCATGAAAAGATTAAAAAAAATTCTCAGAGGTTTAACAAAAGGATGGAATCCCAAAGCCACCGCCATTATTGAAGGGAATGATCTAACGACTATGTCCCTAGAAACACTCATAGGAAAGCTCATGATGCACGAACTTGACATGAAGGATCAAGAGGAGTCCTTCATTCAAGAGAAAGAGAAGGAAAAGGAAAAGGAGAAGGAGAAATCCCTTGCTCTCAAGGCTACAAAGATCATCTTAAAAGACAGTTCCGTTGATGATGAATCCAATGATGAAGAAATTGTCCTCACCGTCAAGCATTTCTGAAAGTTTTTCAAGTTCAACAAAGCAAATCGTGCAAGACGGGACAACGATGAAGAACCCGCTTGTTACAACTGCAAGAGAACCGGACACATCAAGAGAGACTGTCCCATAGCAAGAAATAAATCAAGTAGATATGAGAAGTCCCACAAAGGAAGCTCATCTTCCAAGAAATATGCCAACACTAGCATATGGTGTGAAAGTGATGCTAGCGACTCCAACAATGACAAAGAGTGCAAGCATAATGCAAATGTTTGCCTCATGGCAAATGAGGTAACAGATGACTGCCCTATGAATGCTCTTTCTTACAATGACTTAGAAAATGCTACTCTTGAATTACACGATGAACACAAGGTCATAAGAGGCAAGTATAAGAAATCTCTCAAAGAGATTGAAGCTCACAAAGTAAGAAATAGAAAGACTCTCTAACACTATTCTTGATATAAAAAGGAATTCTCCTTTGTCTGACACTGATGAGATATAGTCCTTACGACTAACTCTACACGAGTCACAAGATGTCATCAAGAAAAAGGACGCTGAAATTCAATCTCTCAAAGAAGCATGCGAATTTGCTATACAAAAGACTCTTGCTGCTAACCAAAGAAAATATACTACCTTTATTAAGTATAACGACTTTCTTGCAAATGGCAAGGAACATGTTGAGAGAAACCCGGCTCACACTAAGCCACAAGGGCATACTAGCACTAGCCATATGCCTCACACTCACAAGAATGCAACACATAGGTCCGTTTCTAATCAAGTGCATACACGAAAAGGACCTCTTAAGAAAAAGAACATTTCATATCATAATTTCTACTATCATCATAGTACTCATACTAGAACTCCTCGTACACCTAGTCACTCACTGTCCTCTAGACCTATCACATCTATGGTATGTCACTATTGTGGTGTCGTTGTACATACTTCTTACTATTGTCAAATGAGAAAACATGTTGATATGAGAATATTTAAATGGGTTCCTAAGACTAACAATCAAGGACCCAAACGTTCTTGGGTACCAAAGTTTTCATCTTCAACTTGTGTTGTAGGTTAACCCTCCTTCGCATGCTAAAAGCAAGTGGATCCTCGATAGCGGTTGCTCACGGCACATGACCGGTGACGCTTCACTCTTCGCAATGCTAGCGATGAAGAAAGAAGGACACGTATCCTTCGGCAACAACCTAAAGGGGTCTATCATAGGGAACGATAACATTGGCTCTCCTCCTTATCCATGTATTAATAATGTTTGCCTTGTTACAAATCTCAAACACAATCTTCTTAATATTAGTTATCTTACGAATAATGGTTATGATATTAAGTTTGTTAAACACAAATGCTTCATCACCGATAGCACTAGTGGATCTACTGTGTGTGAAGGCATTAGAGAAAATAATAAATATGTTCTTTATCTTGTTGAGAGCACTAGCAATGACAGATGCTTAGTGAAGAACAGATGGCAACTCTAGAGGGGGGTGAATAGAGTTTATAGCGATAATAGCCAATTAAAAATTAAACTCTTTCACAAGCTGAAAGTAATCAGAGTAAATGCGGAAATAAATAAGGAGCAAGAAAGCATACGCAAACACAGCCAATTTTTAACCTGGTTTCCCTCGTGGAGGACTAGTCCAGGCCTGAGAACTCTAGCTCAGGATTAAATCCACTATTTGTGAAATAGTAGTTACACCCCGTGCCTTTTCTTCAGAAGAGCACGTCAACTTCTTACAAAGATTGCAGTGGCGATGCTTAGAATTTTCCAAGCGACTTCTTGAACTCTTGCACAAACTCCTGACTGAAAAGTACTGAGCACTTGAGGCTTAGGGAGCTTGTGGCTAGTAGATGAAGAAGGGTATGGCTTGTATGGTGCTTTAGAGAGAAGAGAAGAGAAGATTGGATGAATAAAAATGAGAGAATTCATGGCCTATTTATAGGATACCAGGTAGGCAGAATTCGGCCAGAATTCTGGTTGGAATTTTCAAAAAATTGGCCGTTGGACAACTTGCAACCAGCCAACCCTAAAAATTAGGGTGCTAATTTTTAGGAGACAGAGTTCGGCCCGAACTCTGTGTGGAGGCAGAGTTCGGCCCGAACTTTGTCTCCAGAGCACATAATGGGTCATGGGTCCAATTTGCTTATTTGGATATGTGTGGAGCTATTGGATTTTGGGTATGGGTATAGGCTAAGTCTCAGATGCTCAGTACAGCTCCGTTTACATAAGTCTAGACTCAATAAAATTGTAAAAATACAGACTAAAAAAAACTTGCATTACAAATCCGAGCTGTCGTCTGACTTGTACTTGGATGTAGTCTTCATGTGTCGTATTGAATTATCACAAGTATCATGTAGTCAATTCTATCAATATTTGGTTGACTGTGATTTTTTGTCAACAATCTCTCCCATATTGATAATTGACAAAATGTAGTTGTATATTCAATATTCATACCTGGGCACATTATATAGAAGTGGTATAGCTCCCCCGTAATCAGTGCCGAGCTAGCAATAGCTCCCCCGTAAACATTGCTTTGAATCCTGTTGGCCTGATAAAAAATATTCTCCCCAAAGCACAGATACAGATACAAAAGAATATAGAATATACCAAAATTTCTCCCCCTTTTGGCATTTAGCAATTAACCATAAACAAATAAGAATTGGCAAGCACACCAAAAGGTAATAGATGAAACTACATAAATAGTGATAAAAGTACTGAATGTCTCAAAAGTCACACATAATAATAAGTCTAATACAACCAAAGTGCATAAAAGCAACTAAAATCCAAAGTGCATAAAATATAAACTACGATCCTCAGTAGCAGCAGTAAGTAGAAGTCCATATCCATCATCGAGCTCGTGAAGGCCCAGCGTCGTCGGATGGACCAGTGAAGGAACGACGAGGGTCCACGAAGGCCGCATCCGGATCCAAGTAGCGAATAACCCAAAGGTCATCGATACGATACCCTTCACGACCAGGGTCCCGCTCCATAGGGATAGGCATGGAAGGATGGCGAGACATGGAGTACCGAATATCGTACAGTGAGTTGCTGATGGCACTCATCTGCAGGGTGGTCCGGTAATCAAGCTGAGTCCAGCGATCATCCTCTAAGGTGAAGCGATCGCGGAGCATAGTCTGGAGTGACTCTAAAGTGGCAGGAGGAGGAGGAGGATCCTGTCCCAGAGGAGGGGCATCTGGCTCATCGTCAGAGTGCTCGGACACAACAGGTGAGCCAACTGTTGCCTGAAGTCTCCGTGCCTTAGAGAGTAAGGCAGGGGCAGGTAAGAACTGGCACTCATCAAGAGGTATGCAAAAAGCACGAAAGACCATAGGAAGATACAAAGCATAAACCAAGGATCTTGGTTTCTTCCTAGAGTTAATCATCCAGTCCATCATGGTATGTAGAAGATTAAATGGTACATGAAAGTGGAGGTGATACAAGGCCGAGATTTCAAAGTAGGTGACTTCATCGGTGGATCCCGCTTTGGGTAGAATAGTGTTAAAGATAATCCGATGAAGTTCATAAAAATAGGGATTGAGATACTTGGCCAAAAGCTTGCGAGGACGTGTGTTAGGGGTACACAAGTCGTCCTTGAAGATTTCAAGTGAAGACCCATCGGGAAATTGAAACGATCGAGCTTCAACAAGCTTTTTCCATGAGTTTGGCTCTTGGAGTTCAAGGTGTTCGGCCAAATCGAAATCATCAAACGAGATGTTAATGCCCGCAACCCGTGAATAAATATGTGTATCATCATGAGTTAGGTTACAGTAGAACATTTGAATAGCATTACGATATATGACCGAGTTGGTTGTGACAAGTTCTTCAAGGCAAAGATCATGAAAAAGGAATCATATTGAGAGAAAATAGTAAAATTGATAGGATGACCCGCAAAAATCGGACGTGTCTGAAAGTCACTAAACGATTCATTTGACGAGTCAAGTGATACAAAAATTCAGTCGTCAAATGTATTTGGGTCAAGTGGACGAGGCGGGTTGAACAACGGGTGGATAGGTGGTTGTTGTTCAACGGGCGGTTCTACACGAGGAGGAGCATTCGAAGAGGACGCTCCCTCGGTTCGAAGTCTCTTCCCGCGATTGAACAATCGTGGAGCCATGAAATAATAAAGATAATAGAGAAAATTGAGATGGAGAGAAGTGTTGAGATATACCTCAATGTGATGAACAACAATGAAGGAGAATGGTGAGGGAAGCCTTCTCCTTGAGTTTGAAGAATAGATAAGCTCTAGGGAGGAGAAACTAGGGTTAGGGTTTGAGAAAAATATGTTTGGAGAAGTGGAAAAGGTGGGAATGGAGGAGAAGGAAGAGGAGAGCCCGAATATATGTGAAAGGGTTCCAATGGTCGGAACAAATATGGACCATTGGATCAACTTATGATCAGCAGCTGAGGCTGCTCCCGGTTCTGGAACAGTCAGGCCGAATTCGGCCCGAACTCTGTATAAGGCAGAGTTCGGCCCGAATTTCGGATCCTGGAAACAGAACAGAAATCAGGCTGAAAAATGATTAAGTTGAAAAATGATTAAGTGAGAGAGACCAAAGGAAAAGTACATATACAAGATTGAGAAAAACAAGTTGAAAAATTCTAGAAAGTTAATTACGAAGCAAAGTAAAGTTGGAAAATTAGCATTTTAGCATGTGATAAATAAAAATGAACCATGTAATAAACAAGGAATTATGCCATAATTTAATATTTTGAAGTTGCCATGGGTTAGCTGCAGGGGCCGGATCCCAGCTAGCGGTAGTCCTGAGGACTAGTGCACCATGTCGCTTAGGCTTTTACGCCTTGTTGTCAGAAGGACCCTTTCGGCTTGTACCCATAATAATTTCATCATAAAAGAATCAAGACATACTCGATATTTACACAGGTTTATTTTAATTAATAACAGCTTTGTCCAAAATTCTAAGTTCACGACAGAAAAAATTGAAGCGCTCTTCGGATAATAGTTTTGTAAAGAAATCTGCTAGCTGATGATCAGTGTCAATAAATTCTAAATTAATAGTTCCATTTTGCTGATGATCACGCAAAAAATGGTGACGTATTTCAATGTGTTTCGTGCGTGAGTGACATATGGGGTTCTTAGTGAGATTTATTGAACTAGTGTTGTCACAAAAGATTGGAATGTGCATAAAAGATAAGTTGTAGTCTTCAAGGGTTTGCTTCATCCATAGAATTTGTGCACAACAACGCCCAGCTGCGATGTATTCAGCTTTTGTTGTGGATAGTGCGACAGAATTCTCCTTCTTGCTAAACCAAGAGATTAAAGCCTTTCCTAATAAATGACACGTACCGCTCGTACTTTTATGGTCGACCTTGCATCCGGCAAAATCAGCATCAGAGTAACCGATGAGGTCAAATAATGTTGACTTGGGATACCATAGGCCTACTGTAACCGTACCCTTAAGGTATCGAAAGATACGCTTAACAGCAGTCATGTGTGATTCCTTAGGATTTGCTTGATATCTAGTACACAGGCAAATGCTAAACATAATATCAGGACGACTAGTAGTTAAATAGAGTAGACTGCCTATCATACCTCGATACTTACGTTGATCCACGGGTTTGTCGCTTTCATCTGGTTCTAGTTTAGTAGTAATAACCATTGGAGTGCTGATTGGTTTGACGTTGTCAAGGTCAAATTTCTTCAGCATGTCCTTTGTATACTTTGACTGACAGATGAAAGTTCCATTTGACATTTGTTTGACTTGCAGTCCAAGAAAGTAGTTAAGCTCTCCCATCATGCTCATCTCAAACTCGGTCTGCATATACTTGGCAAAATCTTGACAGAGGGTTTCATCAGTAGAACCAAATATAACATCATCTACGTATATTTGCACTAAGAGAATAGTATCTTTGAAAGATTTTATGAAAAGTGTGGTGTCAATTTTCCCTTTTGAAAAACCTTTCTCAAGCAAGAAATTGCTTAGCCGTTCATACCAAGCTCTAGGGGCTTGTTTGAGGCCATATAGCGCTTTCTTTAGCTTGAAAACATGGTCGAGAAATTTGTGATTTTCAAAACTAGGGGGTTGTTTTATATAAACTTCCTCCTTAATAAATCCATTCAAGAAAGCACTTTTAACATCCATTTGAAATAATTTAAAATTTTAAAAATTTGCAAATGCACAAAGCATTCGAATGGATTCCAATCTCGCAACAAGAGCATACGTCTCATCGTAGTCGATACCTTCCTCTTGGTTGTATCCTTGGGCTACTAGACGAGCTTTGTTGCGTGTAACTGAACCATCTTCATTTACTTTGTTTCTAAAAACCTATTTAGTACCAATAATCGAGTGATTTGCCGGTCTAAGAACGAGTTCCCATACTTGGCTCCTCTTGAATTGGTTGAGTTCTTCTAGCATAGCAGAAATCCAAAATTCATCATTAAAAGCTTCTAAAATATTTTTCGGCTCAATTTGTGAAATGAAGGCAGTGCTAGCAATAGAGTCTCTTAATGATGATCTAGTAGTTACTCCACGTGAAACCTCACCTATTACCAAATTTTCTGGATGTGACGGCTTGAAAGAGAATTTCTTAGGTAAGCCCTCCAGAGAATTGGTTTCGGTGGTGGTATTCATTGGAGTAGAAGTTGATGGCTCAACATCATCATCAAGAGTAGCTGCTGCACTGTTATCTTCATCAAAAGTCACATTGGTAGACTCTTCCACAATTAACGAGCGTTTGTTAAACACTCTATATCCCTTGCTCTTGGCATCATAGCCAAGAAAAATACCATCGTCAGCTTTGGCATCAAATTTGCCTAAGTTGTCTTTGGTGTTAAGGATAAAACATCTACAACCAAAAACTCTAAAATAAGAAATATTTGGGGTTCTTCCAAACCAAAGCTCATAGGGTGTTTTCTTTGTAATAGGACGAATAAGCACCCTATTTAAAATGTGGCATGTTGTACTGACAGCTTCAGCCCAAAAGTATTTCGGAAGTAAAAACTTATTCAACATGACTCTAGCCATATCGCCAAGAGTCCTATTCTTCCGCCCCACAACACCATTTTGTTGAGGATTTCTTGGATAAGAAAACTCATGATCAAAACCATTAGAATCATAAAAATTTTTGAAATCAGTATTTTTGAATTCGCCTCCATGATCACTTCGGATTCGAGTAATCATGTAGCCTTTTTTGTTTGGAACTTTCTTAACAAAAATCTTGAAAACCGAAATAGCAACACTTTTATTTGTAAGAAAGAAAACCCATGTAAATCTAGAAAAATCATCAACTATAACAAAAACGTAGAGTTTTCTACCAAGACTGGCTACTCTATTAGGGCCAAATAAATCCATATGAAGTAGTTGCAAAGGTCTAGTAGTACTCACAGAGTTTATGGAATGAAATGAGGACTTGGTTGCCTTATTCAATTCACATTCGGCACATACCGTATCCTTTTTGAATATGATGTCGGGCAAGCCTCTAACTAGCTTCTTGGTCGATAGCCTGGATATTGTATCCATATTGGCATGACCAAGACGCTGGTGCCATAGTAATCTTTCATCCTTATGAGCATATAGGCATCTACCTACATTGTTAGTATCTCTAGACAGATAGAAAATATAAATATTATCCTTTCTTACCCCTTCAAAAGCAATGTCTCCTGTTGACCTATCATAAATAAAGCATTTGTTTTGTCCAAAGTTAATGTCATATCCATGGTCAGCAAGATGACTAATGTTGAGCAGGTTATGCTTTAACTCGGTCACTAGGCAGACATCCTTTATTACGGGAGAGGGAGGATGACCAATAATACAATTACCTATAATATACCCTTTTAGGTTGTTACCGAAGGATACATATCCTTCTCTCTTTATCGATAGTGATGCGAAAAGATTTACGTCTCCCGTCATATGCCGCGAGCATCCACTATCGAGAATCCACTTACTCTTAGTTGAGGAGGGAAGGTCCACCTACATCAAGAGTAGATGTGACCTTTGGTACCCATGTTCTTGAGGGTCCTAAAAAGTTAGTTTTCGGAAACCATGCATATATCTTTCTATCTACTAATCTTCTAATTCTATATTGTGGTGAAACGTGTCCATGTAATCCACAATAAGTACATATAGCATTCCTATTTATGTTAGGAGCATGCATATGATGTCGATGAGTAGAGTGATGTGGAGTAGCATGATGATATGTAGAGTTTGCATGATGATGATGTCTATATGTAGAGTGATGTGGAGTAGCATGGTGATAATATCTATATGGAATAGCATGGTAATGATGTCTATATGTAGAGTGATGGTGATTTTGTGCAACATAGTGATGATTATATCTATGTGTAGCATGATAATTCTGTGACAAATGAGAATTATTTCTACGTGCATGTGGTTTGTGTGCTGTATGAAAGTGTGTGTATATGTAAGAATGATTATGAGCTGCAGGTGGATGACGTGGTTGACTAGTATGAGTAGTGTCATGCTTTGTGTGTGTCTCATGTGATTGGGTTTGAGGTTGAGCAACCTGTTTTCCCAATTTAGTCTCTAATTTCGTAGAGACAGCTTGCAGTTCAGTAACCTTAGCATTCAAACCACATATCTTAGTAATAGAAATCTTGTGTCTACTCTTTTCTTCAGCAAGCTCCGTGTTGAGTGTTGTGATTTCTTGTGTTTGTTGTTCAATGAGTGCTTCGGCATCATGTAGGCTTATTTTAAGCTTAGATACCTTATTTATGACTTCCGTGGGTGAAGTGTCTCTAATGTTATCAAGCAGCAAAGAGAGTCTTTGAATTTCGACTTCATGACTTTTGATCTTTTCCTTGGCATGTTTATATTTACCAATGACCTTTTTGTGATCATCAAGTAAATCGGTGAAAGCATCGCCAAGTTCATCAAAAGTGAAATCATCAAGAGTTTCGTTTGATACCTTGTCGGACGTTGCTATTAGGCACACGTTTGTAGCGTCTTGAGGAGATTCCTTTTTTTCCTCAGAGTCACTAGCTTCGCTTTCATGCCAAATGCTTGTATTGGCATATTTCTTTGAGGAAGCTTTCTTGTATGGTTTCTCATAGCGGTTGTTCTTCTTTAAGAATGGACAGTCTTTTTGGACGTGTCCCGTCTTCTTGCAATCGTAGCATGTTAGCTTTTCTTCGTCATCTTCTTGTGGTTCCTTCTTTCTTCGGTTGAATCGAAGGAATTTCTTGAAGTTGCGGACAAGGAGAGCTTGATCATCACATTCCGAGTTGTCTTCATCCGTCTCTTCGGAGTCAGTTGTTTGCCATTAAAATCATTTGATTGCAAATCTTAATACAAACAGAACAGTGTTACAATATAGGACTTAGATGTAGTCCTAGGAGTACACTTTTGTTTAATCTGGGTCCTAAGTGCCAATGGAGTGAGTGGTAATGCGTTGACTTCATTGACGGGCTGACGACGGTTATCGGTTCTCTGAAGGTGTAGATTGCTCTGGGTGCTGGAGCTGGTTGAGAGGAGGAAGATGTTGAGTGTCTGTATCTGCCTCTCTGATGATCTCTGTCTGGATTGTTCGTATGTATGTCTCTCTGTGTGTGTGTAAGGAGGGGATGATTCCTCCATTTATAGCTGGACAGGTTGACTGCTCATGCGCGCATATGTAGGATGCGCCGGTACGTGGGGATGCCACGTAGAGGTTGCTGATGGAGGTACACGGATGATGCGCCCTACTCGCGAGGTTGAATTCTTCATACTGCTGTTGTGAGCCGGCACGTAGCAGAGGAGAAGATCTTTCTGTTGCTGAGATCTTGGATGAGTTGAGACAAAGGACACATGTCGTCGACCCATGGCTCGGAGATCTCTGATTTGGTGGGGGGAATGATTTGGTGGGATGCGCCTTGGATTGGGCGCATGATGAGATTTTGGCTCGTGACCTTTAGGAGTCACGAGCCGTTCTGGGCGCATGGCTTTTGAGGCGCATGCGAGCGACTTTCCTTCTGTCTTTCGGGATCAGAGATCAGTCTGGGGCGCATGGCTTTTGAGGCGCATGTAATGCTTCAACTGGAGACTCTTTTTCTGTCTTTAGGGATCAGTGAAGGGTCTGAGGCGCATGGCTTTCGAGGCGCATACAGGTTTGGGCGCATGGCCGCGGAGGCGCATGCGGGTGGTCGAGTGGCCACGTGGCAGTAGCCGTCGGAATAGAGTCATGATGATGCTGACGTTGTGGACGCTACGTCTTCTGCAAAAGCTGTCAGCCGTTCAGACTTGGGAAGGCGTGCTGCCAACTCTGTCAGTTCAACATTTAATATTGGTGACATTCGATGGACAGCTGAGTGGGCGCATCGGTTGACGTTCTACTAGGCGTATGGGGGCGCATCCCCTTTGATGCGCACGGTATAGGGCACATCTGTGGGAGGCGCTTGGTGTTTGAAGGGGTGTGATGTACTGTCCAGTCGGCGCATCCGACACGTCTTTAATGATGCGGCTGTTTCGCTTCTCGAGTGCTTTTAAATAGCCGTTTGGCTGAAGTCGAGGCGTCCGGTTCATCCATTTAATGTGAGTTCATTGCTCGAAACTCGGAGAGCCATCTACTTGGCGCATGGGTTTGATCTGTCCGGCCTATAAATAGTGGCATGGAGAGAAGGTTTGCCTCTCATTTCCTCACGTCTTTCCAATATAAACTCAGGTTCTCGGGTACATTCTGTTGACGAAGTGCTCCCGAGGGTGAAGATGAGACGCCATGTTGTCATTGATGCTCTTGAAGGTGACTGTTACATCCGAAAGACGGAGTCAAGGGCTTCTGAGGCAGGCGGAAGGTTCCTGTTGCATCCAAAGATGGGGATGCTCGGGCCTCGTTTCCGTTGTTCTGGAAGAGCCGTAGATCGGAATGGCGGTGCTAGGCTCTCTCTTCCTTCAAAGTGGGTGCTGCCCACTTTGATTGTGTTGAAAGTTGCTCCTTTCGTCGTGATTTCGATCACGGTCTTCCTTGGTCTTTGGAGGCTCTTTCGAAGCCTCCCCTGGCCACAGCTTTGCGGTGCTCTTCTCTTCCTTGGTTCCAGCCAGAGGGTTAAATGCTTTGTGTATCGAAGCATTTATCAGGCGAGCCTGGTTGGAAGAGCGGCACATAACTGGGCTCTGCTCGGCCAGGTGAGCCTGGTTGGAAGAATAACTGGGCTGCTGAAGGGATGCACATAACTGAGCTGCTGAAGAGATGGCGGGATGCGCCTGGTTGGAGGCGCATGACATCTGCTGCGCCTAACTGGCAGCGCATGGTGACTGCTGCACCTATCTGGAGGCGCATGGTGGTCGTTGGCAGTAGACTTAGGATCTTTTCTTTGTAGAAATTCTCCTTTGTACAACCTTTTCTAGACATGTAATAGACTTTTATATATAAATAAAAAGTCCTTCTTCAAATGTCTATGGTTATTGACTTTGCTGTGAAGTGTTCTGTGCGAGTCCTGGCGCATGTAGTGTCTGGCGCATGGTCTTTCTGGTTGTGAAATTCTATGCTTCTACAAGACCCCCTTCAAAGTTTTCAAAACTTTTGAATAAGTTTTGGAATACTTTGAATAAGAAGCATGGCGATCAGGGCGCATGACTGTTGGGGCGCATGCCTGTTCAGCCGCATGCTCGTCTCAATTAATAAATTTGATAATGCCTCGGTAACCGAAAAGATTAATGATGATCTTTTGGTTTTATCTGCTGCTATCTTCACAAGACCCGAGGCGACGGCTGAGATCACTCGTCATCGGTTCACGCGTGCGACCACGGCCTATAAATAGGTGAGAGGTGGAGAGAGAGAGAGTTCTTCTACTCTGTGCCTTTGCCTTCTTTAGAGTTCTTTCTTCAAAACCCTAACTTCTTCCTCTCTGTTAGAATGGCTCCCAAGACTCCTCGCGGCGGTGCCGGCAAAGGAAAGGGGAAGGAGCCGGCAGAGTTCGTCGACGAGGATGCTCCTGCCACTATTGCGACTCCGGCCGACGTTCGCCCCGGGGTGACGGGTGGGTGTCGACTTTTGCTATATAATGTGCTCTAACTTTCTGCTGCCGATGCGTATGGGCTTCTGTCCTTTATACGCTGAGGTTTTATCCTGCCGACGTGCATAGGCTCAGGCCTTTATCATGCACCGAGGTTTTGGTTTGCTGACGCGCATGGGTTTTATACCCTGATGATGTGCCGAAGCTTTCGCTAACGCGCATGGACTCACGCCCTGATGATGCGCCGAAGCTCTCAAGCTGACGCGCATGGGTTTATGCCCTGCTGATGCGCCGAAGCTCCAATGCCGACGCGCATGGGTGATGCGCTGAAGCTGACGTGCATGGGTTTATGCCCTGACGCTGCGTCAATCTACTTTTATCTTTTTGCCTGACTTCCACTTTTGTTGTGCCAGTGTCGATGACGATCCCTCTGTTGAACGAAGTTCGCTTGGATGCTTCCCTTTGCCAAATGGGGGTTGATTTTGATGAGGCGGTTATCAACCCTGCAAAGGATGCTATCTTACAGAACCAATCCCGGGAGAGAATGCTGCAGATCCAGAACCAGTTGCCACTTTTCCTCCAGAGTATGATGGAGAGTGGTAAACTGAAGTCTGCCGAATCTGAAGATGTGACTTTCTTAAAACATGCTTTTCTGTTTGGCGACCGATTAGTCTCTTCTGAAGCGAAGATACTGAAGATCAAAGAAGACTGGTTCTTCACTGCCAAAGGCATGGTTCTATACATGAGGCAGGTTGACCGCCAGTTGCCGCTGACGGCTTTTTATCGTCTGGCTTTGAAGAGAAGGATGGGTTGGGAACTTACTCCTTCTCAAGGAGGGGCCTTGGGAGGTACCCTTTCGATCGATGCCACCTCGAACCAGCGAGATACTTTGGCTGCTTCACGAGCCGGTTCCTCGTTTAGTTACCGAGCCTTGCGTCCCGGGAGCCTCTACAGTGAAGTTCCAAATGACACATTTTCCTTCAGTGCCCCGACCTTTACAAATTGGATGTTGACAGCGAAGGTCACGTACCCAACAGGTGGCTTTAGAGTCGAGGGTTGGTGTCACTATATTCCGAGGTGGGACGAGTTCACCACTTGGGTGCTTTCAAGGTTCAAAGTTGAGCTTAAGGAGATCGGGCTGACAGCCGCTATTCGGGCTACGCAGGCAGGCGTGGATCTCAATAAGCCTATGTTCCTTGTGCTCTTGGAATTATTCAACGCCCATACTGGCAGCTTTTTCACTCCGGTGGGAGAGCTGGGGTTGGCTCTCCATGAGATGTACGAGGTGTCTAAGCTTCCTTGGGGCTCAGAGCCGTACGAGAAATATTTTTCGTCAAATGAGGAGATCCAGGTTCTGGAGGATAAGAACCCAGAGATGATGGTTGTGTTCAAAGAGGTGACAAGCCACCATTATCTGATGCACCGGAGGGATAGGGGCAAGACCCAACCTCATGTAACTGCTTGGAGGGACTATGTCTTTAAGCAGGATTTAGCGGATCCTTCGAGGATCCGATTTGTGACTCCGCAGGGACTGCAGCCCACAGAGGTGACTTCTGAAATAAGTCGACTGGAAGAGAGGACTCCACGTTCGGATGAGAGCGGCAAGGATGCCTATAGCTGCTTCTGGCACTGTGGGCACCGGATGTCATCTAAGGCAGTATTGACAGCCTATTTGATGATATGGCTCCGGGATTGCGTGTTTGCAGGTGGATCCGGTGCCGTGGAACGGGTACATCGGAATCTCATTTTGCCTGCTGTGAAGTTGGCTTTTGGGCGACCCTTAGCTCTCCTCCCCGCGATGGTGTGCAACCTGTTGCGCGGTTTGAGGTCTTTTGCTGATGACGTGATCCATGAAAAAGGAAATAATGACAACTTTTCCCGGGCCGAGTAGCCTTTCCATTATCTTATGGGATGGCTGATTTTGCATCATCCGAACGTGATGAGTCCCGGTCCGGAGGAGGATCATGTTAAAGGGGATGCCTTCATCCACCGCTTCTACAAGAGGAAGTGGTCATACACCGGCGTCCCTGTTTGCAGGAGAGTCTTGTCCTACCTTCAGGGGTGGGAAATTGTCAAGGTTGGCCCGATTTTCAAAGATTTCGAGGCCGACCAAGATTTAGTTGACTCTAGCGAAGATGCAGTCACTTTGCCAAAATGGAGTTTTCGTTGGTTGCAAAGTATCCGGCCTTCTCACCTGGTCTATCGCAACCAGAATAAATGTTATCTGGAGCCATATCTGCCAAGCCAATTTGTTCGTCAATTTGGCTATACTCAGCTGATGTTGCGAAATCCCAGTAGCAGTCTAGGCTTCGTCGGAAGTTTGCTGGACGGAGCCCGGGGCTGGCAGTATTATAACGCTGGATGCACTAGCGTTAGTTTTACCACGCCGGTCCGCAACCCTCGGCCGCAGATCCTATATCCGGCCGCCAAGCTGTATTGTATTATGAACGCTGCGTCTCCTGGATATGACAGAGAGACTAGTTTCATTATTGGAACTCAGCTGGAGGCTACGACGAATATGTTGAGGGTAGCCCGATCATATCGTCCACCAGATTTGGCGGGATATTGGGCTGCTGCTGCAGCGTCAGTGAGAGATCCGTCTATTGGGAAGAGGCGGGCTGACACAGAAGCTGGTTCTTCTGTACCGAAGAGGTCGAGAAAGACGTCGACTGCAAAGGTTACTGAATTGCCACCCGTAGTGCCAACGGGATCAGCTCCTGCTGAGGTAAGGAGTGCTCCGTAATTCTAATTCATTTTGTCATTGTGGTGACTTATGCTTTTCTTCTTGCAGGAATTGTCGAAGAAGAAGTCCCGTGTTTCAAAACTGGGTGCTAGTGCACCGAAGGAGGTGGCAGGCTCTTCTGATGAGCGCATTCCACCGATGATAATGTCTCTCGTGGAGGAGGGTCCCGAAGATGTTCCCGCGGAGGTTTTAGTATCTCTGGTTTTTGAGGTTGCAACAACTTCCGGGAAGGTACAGTCTGCTATGGAGGCCTTGGACGTTGAGGGTCCTGCGGGCTCGAGGCATCCTGATGATGAGGTGGATTGGAGTTCGTCGCCCTCGGGTGACGTTGCTCCAGGGCTGCAAGAGTCTGTTGCGGGGGCAACAGGTATAGTTGAGACATAGGAGAGGGTTGATTCCCCTCCTTATCATGATGAGGGGAGGTCGGCTGGATCATTGCCGAGTCCTACCCCGGCTTCAACCGTGGAAGTTGAGGCGGCTACCGATCAGGAGGTAGCGACAGATTCTGTCCCAGTGGAGGGACTTGATGACGAGACCCGTCTGCCGGTCACAACCGCTGAGGCGGGTCAAGAGACGAGTGATAATTTCCCTATTCTGCCAAGGGAAGTACCAGTTGTCGATATGACGTTGGGGGTAGAAGAGGTGGTCATTGACGTCGGTGGTTCCTCCGGGCTTGAGAAGGGCGAGGGTGTGGAACCCTCTGTTGCCCCTCCTACTTGGGGTACTATTTCGACGCCTGCGCGGGCTTCCTCTGTTCCTTCGGCTCCTCGGGCTAGCAGTCCAGCCCCCGTTGATGAAGAGCTCATTGATACTGAGGTTCAAGCCTCGCAGGTTGAGGTTGGCGGATCTTCTTCCGATCCGCAAACTGCTGTAGCTCCTCCAACTCCTGCTATGACGCCGCAGGTCCTGGCGGATGCAGACGAGTATGTGAAATTCCTCGTCGAGGGGGTATACAAAATGCTGCAGAAGGGTGTATCTGCTGTGATGGATACCAATGGGAGCTTTGCAACGGCAAGAACTTTGGCAATACCCTGTATCGAGCTGATCCGCATTCACCAAGGCCACGACCATATGGCCGAAATTCTGGAGGCTTCGGTGATCGAGCTGGACGAGCGACTTGTGGAACTTCAGCGCATCCAGTGAAACGACCTCTCCGTCCTGATAGATGCGGAGAAGGGGAAGCTGATTGCCGAGATCGAGTCTTCATACCAGGCCACTGTGGGCCTTTGGAAGCGCGAGGTGGCTGAGACTGAGGCTGCGGTAGAGCAGTTGTCTCAGTCCATGAAGACGACGGTGGAAACTCGAGCTGCATTGGATGCTAATATCGCGAAGATCGACACCCAGATGCGCCGCCTTGAAGATCAACGGGCCCGACTCCAGTTAGACGCCGAGCGTGTCCGGGCTGAACACGTAGCATTCCAGAAAGAAGAAGCGGCCTTTACACAGTGGACTCTTGCCTTGGCACAGCAGCGACAACAGCTTGATGAGAAGCATGCGAGTGATACTTCCGCTGGGGCTGTTGAATTGATGCGCCAAGAAGCTGAGCGACGAGTCCTGGCGACTGTGGAGGCCCGCGCAGCCGACTTAAGACTTCGAGTCAGGGAGCTCTCAGCCCATCCTGGGGAGGTTCAGGGACCGTAGCTTTTCCCTTTTTTATGTTCTTTTGCAACCCTTTGCTGGGGGATAGTGTAGTTTTTGTACTCTCTCTTTTCAGAAAATAAAGAAGTACGCAACTTTTTTGTGATGTGTTCATTTTTTTGTTATTATGAACCTGATGATTTGTGTGGACCCATTATCTTTTGCGCACCTTGGTTTTTAGGCACAGATAATAAGTTTGAAGGAACCGACATGTTTGCTCAGAGGTAATGTGGACGTGGCAATCATTAGGGTTCAAATGATAGAATCATCCTACTCAGAGGTGTGATGGACGTGGTAGGAATGATCCTGAGGGATACGCTGAATAACTCAGAGGTGATGTGGACATGGAAGTTCTGCGATCAATGTACGACAACGCAGGGGTTGTTTGTACGAGTTGTTTACTCAGAGGAAATGTGGACGTGGTAAACATGAAGGGTAGCATCGGCTTACGTAGCGTAAGAGTCCGCTTTGTAGGGTGTAGAAGAACAACTCAGAGGTAATGTGGACGTGGTTGTCTTTCTACTGAAGGAAGCCCCGGAACAGCTGGCTTCCCGAAGCGAATGAGTTTGTGGAAGGAGATTGTTTGTGAATCCTGATGATTGGGCCCACAGATCCCCTTGGGGAAGTACATGTCTGAAGGATGTCAAGAATAGTACTTCTTTAGGAACTTGCCGTTGATGGGCATCATAAACAAGTCTCCATTGGGTTTGGCGAGGCGGTAAGCACCGTTTGAGTATACCGTCTCTATGATGAAAGGTCCTTCCCACTTGGGCTCGAACTTTCCTGGTGTCTTGTGAGTTAACACCATCGGCCTCCTGACTGCCAGAACCAGGTCACCGACTTGGAAAGTCCTCTGTTTGACCTTCTTGTTGAAAGCCTGTGATATACGGGCTTGGTAGAGTTCTCGATGCGTTGTTGAGCTAGGAGACGCTTCTCATCGAGTGCCTCCAGTTCCCGCAGATGACGACGTTGATTATCCTCTTCTGTGAGTTTGTTTGTTATTGCCACGCGGAGTGAGGGTATCTGGATCTCGAGAGGCAGCACCGCTTCGCTCCCGTAGACCAGAGAGAATGGTGTGTTGCCTGTCGGGGTCCGTACCATTGTGCGGTAGGCCCAAAGGCATTCGCCAAGCTTTTTATCCCAGTCGCGTTTATTGGATGACACGACCTTTTTGAGTAGCCTGACGATGGTTTTATTGAACGCCTCTGCTAACCCGTTTGCTGCCGGATTGTAGGCGGTGGATGCCACATTTTGAATGCGATTCTTGTCACAGAACCTGCTAAAAATGTGGCTGATAAACTGAGGACCGTTGTCATGAATGATCCGCCGGGGTACTCCAAAACGGTAAATGACATGGTGTTTGATAAAGCTGACCACCCTAGAGCTCTTTACTTCCGCCAGTGGGACTGCTTCTGCCCATTTGGAGAAGTAATCGGTGATGGCCAGGATGAAGCGGTGTCCTCTTGATGAAGGAGGGGTGATAAGTCCCACAATATCCATGCCCCAGGCTTCGAAGGGCCAGGAGGCGACTGTAGGATGTAGTGGTTCAGACGGCGTATATATGAAGACAGCATAGAGTTGGCATGCGTGACACTTCTTAGCATATTCAACAGCGTCGGTGGCCATGGTTGGCCAGTAGTAGCCCATACGTTGCAGTCGATCCTGTAACTTAGGACCGGGTTGATGAGCTCCGCAAGTTCCGTCATGAGCTTCTCGGAGGGCTTCGGCTGCTTCTTCGTTGGACAAGCATCGAAGGAGGAGCCCATCGAAGGAACGTCGGTACAGCGTTTTAGTAGCTGTGTCGTAGTAGAATCGAAGAGAGCGTCTCCTGACTGAGACGGCTTCCTTCGGGTCCTCTGGAAGAATTTCGTAGACAGCAAAGTCGATAAACGGGAACCTCCAGTCTCGGACATTAACACCAGTGTTCGTCGGCATGGTGTGGGCCACTTGCAAGCACAGGTTGTTTCTGGGACAAATCAAGTCTCGGCCTGTTACCGTGACATAGTATTGAGTCCCAAAGGGCACTGCCAATGAGGCTGCGAGGCCAGCCAGAGCGTCAGCCTCCAAATTTTGTAGACGAGGCACGTGTTCGATGAAGAACCCGGTGAAGGTTGAAATGATGTTCAATGCAACTTCATGGTAAGGGATCAGATCTTCATGGCGAACCTCGTACTGCCCTCGAATCTGGTTCACGACGAGTTTTGAGTCACCGTAGGCTTCCAGATGGTCCACCCCCAGCTGTTGTGCGAGTTGGAGTCCCATGACGAGTGCGTTGTACTCGGCAACATTGTTGGAGCACGACTTCGAAAGGGAGTAAGCACGCTGGATGACCAGCTGATCGGGGGAGACTAAGACTACCCCCACTCCTGCGATGATTTGGCCTTTGGGGCCTGTTCTCGAAGCGCCATCGAAAAACATCCGCCAAACGGAGCTTCCTTCGGTGACGTTGGATTCTTGGACCTCATCCGGGATGTCTTCATAGAGTTTTGAGGATTCTGGGATGGGGTGTGCAGCTAAAAAGTCAGCCAGAGCTTGACCTTTAACAGCTTTTTGCGGGACAAACACCATATTATATGGTGTTAGCAAAATCGCCCATGTGGCTAGCCGGGAGTTTAATGATCCTGGCTTCGTCATGAGGACTCTGAGTGGATTGACTCGGAAAATGACATGAATTGTCTGGCCTGAGACATAATGACGAGTCTTCTGGATGGCAAACACCAAAGCCAAGCACTCCTTTTCAACGGGGTTGTACCGGTGTTCGGCCCCGATGAGCGTTCGACTGAGGTAGTAGATTGCTTGCTCATAGCCTGTATCGCTGTTTTGAGCCAGCAGAGCGCCAAGGGAATGATCCATGGCACGGACGTAAAGAAGAAATGGTTTGCCCGCGACAGGTGCCACCAGGACTGGTGGGCTCGTCAAGTAGGCTTTGACGTCGTCGAAAGCCTTCTGGCACTCCTCTGTCCAGACATAAGAGACTCCCTTCTTCATGAGCTGAGTGAAGGGTTGACATTTACCGGAAAGGTTTGCTATGAACCTCCGGATGTATGCCAGACGTCCCTGCAAGCCTCGAAGTTCTCGAAGATTCTTGGGAGGGTCCATGTTGAGGATGGCTTTGGTCTTCTCGGGATCAACATGAATGCCTTTCACCGTGATGACAAAGCCCAAGAATTTGCCGCTAGAAACCCCCAGGAAGGATTTAGCGGGGTTCATTTTGAGTTGATGTGCCCGCATGAGATCGAAGACTGTCCTCAAATCCTGTAGGTGATCTCCTTTGAGGCGGCTCTTGACTGCGATGTCGTCAACATAGCATTCGACTGTTTTGCGAAGATGTTGACGGAAGATGGTGCTCATAGCTCGTTGGTATGTTGCACCGGCGTTTTTCAAGCCGAAGGGCATTACTGTGTAGCAAAAAACACCATTTGGAGTCCTAAATGACGTGTGTTTCGCGTCATCGGGGAACATCTTGATTTGATTGTAGCCTGAATACCCATCCATGAAGGACATGCGTTCAAAACCACATGTGTTGTCGATCATCACGTCGGTAATCGGAAGCGAGAATTTGTCCTTCGGGCAAACAGAATTGAGGTCTCTGAAGTCGATACAGACTCGTATCTTTCCGTTCTTCTTGGTGACAGGCACGACGTTGGCTACCCAATCTGGGTGTTGTTCCTCACGGATGAAGCCGCTAGTCAAGAGTTTGTCCACTTCCTGATCGATGGCATTCATGATGTCCAGACGAAAATGTCGTTGTTGTTGTTTGATAGGTTTGGCATCAGGTAAGATGTTCAACCTATGCATTGCGATCTGTGGATCGAGTCCTGGCATGTCTTCGTAGCTCCAGGCAAAGACGTCGATATACTCTTTAGACAGCTGGATTAAAGCCTCTCGGTCTTCTCCTTCTAGACTTTTGCTGACGAAGATGGGTTTGGAAGAAGATCCGTCCCCAAGGTCGATCTGCTCGACTTCGTCTTCGGTGGGAGGTTCACGTAACTCAAAACGAGACTCCCATTGCTCTCCTAGGCGTTGAGCCCAGGGTTCTTCTTTGAAGGGTTCCGGCGTTTGGTCTTCGCCTTCACCTTTTTGAGGTTGTGCTGACGTCATGTTAGCTGACAGCACTTTTCTGAAGACTGATCCGATATTGGTATCAGAATCCCAAGTCGACGCTTTGGACGAGTGGAAATGTTCTACGTCTTCTACGTCTGAGCTCTCTGGGGTTGATGGTGGCGTGACATAGCCTATCCCCCGTCGAGTTTTGTTGTAGTAGTTTTGCGGCCTTCCTTTGGGTGTTGAACACTGGAGAGGGAGAGGTCGACCCTTGCCATAGTTTAGGCCTTTGTTGCTTTTCAGGTCGTAGCCCATCTTCTGGATGATGTGCTTTGCTATATCCGTATATCGATAAACTTGTACTCTGTCGGTATCAGGTTCAGGCTCGAGCGGCGGGAGGTCTTGATGACGCTCGACTTTGCCAAAAATAGAGGATCTTTCGTCTCGGCTTCGTGGAGGGTTGATGAAACAGACTCCTTGAGACGGGACTACTCGATTTACATTATGGACGGTCGTTATTTATGTTTGCAATGATCGTAGAGCGTGATCTAATGTATACATGGCATTCCAATGTGGAAGACAAGAATAATTAAAAGACACTCTATTATTGATAAATACGAGATCTTATCCCGTGGGATTACATTGTCTAAGGAGGGTGCATCTACATCAGCAGAGATGTATTCGCCAAGCTCCTCGTCTGTAAGTACTGTGGTCGGATCAGGAGAATCCACCACAGCTTTGATCTTGGGGTCTGAGAGGGTTATGTGAGCCCTCTCTAGCATCTTAGATTGACTGCGGGGGCTTGTCCTTGAGACGCACCTTCAGAGGTGCCTCAACTGCGCCTCCTGTGAGTGGTGTCTTCCCCTATAATTTTGCCACCAGGGGAGCCGATGTTTGAGGCGGCTTTCCTTTGAGGCGTATCTTCAGGGGAGCCTCAAGAGTCGGTGCTTTCCCGGATAGCTTGATGCTCATTGGAGGCGCCTTCTGGGGTGGTTTGCCCTTCAGTCGGATCTTCAGTGGAGCATCTGGATTCGTCTCAGGCTCCGTGTCCGGCTCAGTTGCCGTCTCAGCCTCATCATCAGCATCATTGGCTTCCTTCTCGTCAAGTGGCTTGTACAAGTCGGAATCGGTGAAGTAAGCCTCAATCCCTTTGAAAGGATCGATGTCTGCGAACTCCGTCCGGATGACGCCGTTGGTAGATACATATTTCATGCATTGGTGGAGCGTGGAAGGCACCACCATGTACTCATGTAGCCACGGTCGGCCGAGTAGGATGTTGTAGTTGACCTCGGCATCCACCACATAACAAGTCACCTCAGTTTTGAGGTTGCCTATGTGGCACTTCAGTCGAATCTTGCCCAGTGGCTCGCTTTTGGTAGCGTTGAAGCCACTGATGGTTGTGTTGGAGGGCGCCAGCCGGTACATTGGGATCCCCAGTTTTGACATCAGCGCCTTCGGGATGATGCTGAGGGAGGACCCCGGATCGATCTGAATCCGACTCACCTTGACTGAACCGATGTACCCCGTGTAATACAGTGGTCGGTTATGTCGGTGGTGCTTGAGCAGCATGTCTTGTTGGGTGAAAGTTATGTTTGGGATAATTTCCTCTGTACAATGACAGTGCACACAAGTAGTTGGGAGGTCTTCAGGCTGCTTGACCTGACTGAGAAAGGATTCAGCGTCCTTCAGAGCTTCGCAGAGAGCTTCTCGGGAGTCTTTGGAAAGACGCAGGAGCTCAAACAAAGATAAGCGCGCAGGAGTACTGGCCAGTTGTGCCAGTATGTCAAAGTTGTGGGGCTTGGCTAGCCCCGAAGCATTCTCCTTCCGTAGAGGTCTGTCGAAACGAGCCTCCACCTGCTTCTGCTTATTGGCTGCTGAGGGTTTAGACGGGCCCTCCTCAGGGATTGTGCCAGGAGGCACCACCTCGGCGGCAGCTTCGCCGGGCTGAGCGTTCTGTTGTGCACGCGTCTGCACTGGAAGTGCCTCTTCTGTTGAAGAAGAGACCGTACGGCAAGACTTGATCTTCCTGCCTTTTGATTTGGAGGTAGAGCGTACCTCCGGTTGAGTCACCTCGGAGACGAGGTCGGGGTGAACCCAGAGGACCTCTCCTCGAGATGTGGTGAGTGGGATGAGTCCACTCACATTGTCGCGGGTAGGTGGCAAGTTCACCATCTCCATTGTCGCCTTAGGGATGGGGACGACGCCATCTTGTGTGGTGGTCGGCGACAAGGTGCCGAACTGAAGTGACACTACATTGGCTGATACCGTCTTCTCTTCATAGTCGATGGAGATTACATCGGCATTGATCATGTACTGGATGTAATTCTTGAGGACGTAGCAGTCCTTGGTCGGGTGTCCGACAAACCGATGGTAGTGACAGTACCTCGGGTTGTCCACTTTCCCAACTTCATCGGGCCGCTTTGGGTCCGGGAGCTTGATCTTGTCACCCTGCTTCAGTATTTCAAAGAGTTGCAGGGTGTCTTCGTCATTGAATGAATACACCTCCTTGGGTCTCGGCGCCAGTGGAGGTTTCTGAGTAGGCGCAGATGCGCCCTTCGAGGCATTAACAGTCAATACCTGTTTCCCCTTTGCTTCTCGCCCGGAGTTGTTGGCTGCTGACTTTTTCCCCTTATCATCAAAGGCGGGGAAGTTGACACCCAGAAGACATGCATTGGCCGCCTTCTTTTCTGCGGCTTCAGCTTCGATGATGAGGGAGCTCCAGTCGGGAGGGGGAGTAGAGTTGAGCCAGAGCTTCACTGTGGGCAGCATGTTCATGCTGCAAGAGGAGAGGAGCGCATGTTCTGGCATGCCTGGAGGTAGCCTGAAGCAGGCTTGTCGGAAGCGTTCGATGAACACCCCAACCGTTTCTTTCTCCTTCTGGCGTATCTCTATGAGAGATGCCATCGTCATGTCCTTCCCGCCATCGTAGAAGCGATCGAGGAAGAGGTGCGTCAAGTCATCGAAGGACGATATAGAATTGTCGGGGAGGCTGCAGTACCAGTCATACGCCACCCCTTTTAGGGCCCCAACAAAGATACTGGTGAGGAGCGCGTCCTCCTTTGGAAGATGCCCCGTTTATGACTGGAAATATGTTAGGTATCGACGCGGAGAGTCCTTCCCATCGTATGGTGTGAGTGTTTGTGGTTTATATTTTGGGGGATAAACCACCTTGTTCCACTCGAGGGGATAAGGCTGGGGAATGCCCATCTTCTGGCGCTCCTCTTGCCTATTTTTGGACTCGAAGCGCTCCCGCAGGTCCTTGATCATTTCGACCACATCCTCCGTGGAGCTAGGAGTCGGGGAAGCTGGCACTATCTGAAGCGGAGCGTTTGAGGGTTCCGATGTTCGAGGTGCTTCTGTGTCGGAGGGTGCCCGTTGAAGGGGTACACTCGACTCCCCATTAACTCCTGGGTCGGGACCGGTTGAAGGTGTTCTGGTCAAGGCCGACCGAATATCAAACACTGCTTGAGTCAGTGCTTGCATAGAGGCAGAGAGGGTTTTGAGTCCTCCCTCTAATGAGTCTATGCGCTGAACAATATCCTGCGGTGGTGCATCAGACTCGGCATCATCCCCAGCCATGTATACTGTCCTGACACGGCCAGGAGTGGATGGATTGGTTGAGGCTTCGCTCTCGGCCTCACTTTCATGTGGGGGAGTCACCTCTCCTGGTGTTTCACCTTGGTCACCTCCAGTCACGTTCTGGAGGTCATTCTCGACGGGTGCATCTGTCAGGGCCTGATTGTCCTCGACTCCGTCTTGAAGGGCCTCTTCGTCTCTACCCCCAGCTGTGTCCTGAGGGACATCTTCGTTTCGAGGCGCTTCTGGGAGGCTGACCTCGCCTCGAGGATGAAGATCCGCCGCAGCTGTGCTTTGGACATCTTCGTTTTCGGAAGGAAGCTCAACAAGGGTCTGACTACCCCCAGCTTCCTCCAAGAACTTCTTCTTCGACCGAGTACCTTCGAACACCCCAGAGGTCGAGACTGCTGCCTTGGTTCCCCTCGGATGGCTTTTGGACGAGGAATTGTCGGTCGTCTTCCGGAGAGATGAGGAGTTGGAGACCACATTGCATGAAGCAACTCTTGGCTCCTCTTCTGTTGACACCTTCTTCCCAAGGCGATGTCGTAGGGGTGTCGATGACTGCAGTCGCTGGAAGACTGACTGCCTTGGTGGTACTGCCGTCTTGCCACAGCAGTTGATAGTGACCATCGCACAAGTATGCCCCGTGATAGGCTCATCGTGCTTGTTGGTCGACTCTCCTGACCGGCGCTTGTGAGTGATCACATTACGCAGGTCGTTGGAGGAGAGTGCTACCCTCACACCCCCTTCAGGCGCATGGCAAGGCCAAACGCCGGGGCGGACAGGTGAGTGTTGTGCCCCCTGATCTAATACCAAGCAGGCATCATGATCAGTAGTAGGGGAACAACAACGTTTGAAGTGACTTGAACGGACCTCAAACGCACAACCAGAGGAGGCGCGGGAGTTCAAGACCACTGAATTTGCCGCACTCGACTTGGTTATGCACGCAGTGGATGCGCCCAAGTGAGATGAGGACTTTGAAGATCGACTCGTCTTTGGTGCCGAAGCACCTGAGTTGACCTTGTACAGCTTGCCATCGGCACCGTGCGTGATTATGAGCACGTGCCTCTGGCCTGCTGCTGGCATAGCACGCTTGTGGCGCATGGCCCGTGCCGTCTTGGATTTCTTTGTACTAGCCCGCTGGGGCGCATAGTACTCAGCATCCAAATTCTCCTCGCCATTACAACGAGTGAGTCTGTCAAAGACAGAGACTTTTTGTGGCACATCAGAAGTGATGCGCGGGGCATTGGCTGCGCCCCTGCTCCGTCGACGCATCTTCCTCGCCTGAAAGGAAGATGGCTGGGGAACGTGGTCAGCCGCACGCTTCCCCGAGAGATGCACTGCATCAGCGGGCGCACCTTGGTTGCTGAGAACGTCAGTAGGAAGGGAAGGCTAGATTGGCGCATCCCCTTCAGTGGTGGTGCCCGAGGCGTCGACTTTGCACACCCAGACACGGCGGGTCTTCTTCGGCTTCGGCAGCCGCTTCGAAGGACTCGCGCTTCCTTCAGAAATAAACTCCTCGTACGCCTGTTGATTGAGGCGCACGACCAGCGTCTTGTGGGAGGAGCCCACCTTCACGTCGTCGACCTGTGACACGACTTTCTCGAAAGAGGAAAAAGAAGTCCCCAGCAGAGTTGCCAGCTTGTTTGCCATTAAAATCGTTTGATTGCAAATCTTAATACAAACAGAACAGTGTTACAATATAGGACTTAGATGTAGTCCTAGGAGTACACTTTTGTTTAATCTGGGTCCTAAGTGCCAATGGAGTGAGTGGTAATGCGTTGACTCCGTTGACGGGCTGACGACGGTTATCGGTTCTCTGAAGGTGTAGATTGCTGTGGGTGCTGGAGCTGGTTGAGAGGAGGAAGACGTTGAGTGTCTGTATCTGCCTCTCTGATGATCTCTGTCTGGATTGTTCGTATGTATGTCTCTCTGTGTGTGTGAAAGGAGGGGATGATTCCTCCATTTATAGCTGGACAGGTTGACTGTTCATGCGCGCATATGTAGGATGCGCCGGTGCGTAGGGACGCCACATGGAGGTTGCTGATGGAGGCGCACGGATGATGCGCCCTACTCGTGAGGTTGAATTCTTCATACTACTGTTGTGAGCCGACACGTAGCAGAGGAGAAGATCTTTCTGTTGCTGAGATCTTGGATGAGTTGAGTCAAAGGACACGTGTCGTCGACCCATGGCTCGGAGATCTCTGATTTGGTGGGGGGAATGATTTGGTGGGATGCGCCTTGGATTGGGCGCATGATGAGATTTTGGCTCGTGCCCTTTAGGAGTCACGAGCCGTTCTGGGCGCATGGCTTTTGAGGCGCATGCGAGCGACTTTCCTTCTGTCTTTCGGGATCAGAGATCAGTCTGGGGCGCATGGCTTTTGAGGCGCATGCAATACTTCAACTGGAGACTCTTCTTCTGTCTTTAGGGATCAGTGAAGGGTCTGAGGCGCATGGCTTTCGAGGCGCATGCAGGTTTGGGCGCATGGCCGCGGAGGCGCATGCGGGTGGTCGAGTGGCCACGTGGCAGTAGCCGTCGGGATAGAGTCATGATGATGCTGACATTGTGGACGCTTCGTCTTCTGCAAAAGCTGTCAGCCATTCAGACTTGGGAAGGCGTGCTGCCAACTCTGTCAGTTCAGCATTTAATGTTGGTGACATTCGATGGACAGCTGAGTGGGCACGTCGGTTGACGTTCCACTAGGCGTATGGGGGCGCATCCCCTTTGATGCGCTCGGTACAGGGTGCATCTGTAGGAGGCGCTTGGTGTTTGAAGGGGTGTGATGCGCTGTCCAGCCGACGCATCCGACACGTCTTTAATGATGCGGCTGTTTCGCTTCTCGAGTGCTTTTAAACAGCCGTTTGGCTGAAGTCGAGGCGTCCGGTTCATCCATTTAATGTGAGTTCATTGCTCGGAACTCGGAGAGCCATCCACTTGGCGCGTGGGTTTGATCTGCCCGGCCTATAAATAGTGGCATGGAGAGAAGGTTTGTCTCTCATTCCCTCACGTCTTTCCAATATGAACTCAGGTTCTCGGGTACATTCTGTTGACGAAGTGCTCCCGAGGGTGAAGATGAGACGCCATGTTGTCATTGATGCTCTTGAAGGTGACTGTTACATCCGAAAGACGGAGTCGAGAGCTTCTGAGGCAGGCGGAAGGTGCCTGTTACATCCAAAGATGGGGATGCTCGGGCCTCGTTTCCGTTGTTCCGGAAGAGCCGTATATCGGAATGGCGGTGCTAGGCTCTCTCTTCCTTCAAAGTGGGTGCTGCCCACTTTGATTGTGTTGAAAGTTGCTCCTTTCGCCGTGATTTCGATCACGGTCTTCCTTGGTCTTTGGAGGCTCTTTCGAAGCCTCCCCTGGCCACAGCTTTGCGGTGCTCTTCTCTTCCTTGGTTCCAGCCAGAGGGTTAAATGCTTTGTGTATCGAAGCATTTATCAGGCGAGCCTGGTTGGAAGAGCGGCACATAACTGGGCTCTGCTCGGCCAGGTGAGCCTGGTTGGAAGAATAACTGGGCTGCTGAAGGGATGCACATAATTGAGCTGCTGAAGAGATGGCGGGATGCGCCTGGTTGGAGGCGCATGACATCTGCTGCGCCTAACTGGCAGCGCATGGTGACTGCTGCGCCTATCTGGAGGCGCATGGTGGTCGTTGGCAGTAGACTTAGGATCTTTTCTTTGTAGAAATTCTCCTTTGTACAACCTTTTCTAGACATGTAATAGACTTTTATATATAAATAAAAAGTCCTTCTTCAAATGTCTATGGTTATTGACTTTGCTGTGAAGTGTTCTGTGCGAGTCCTGGCACATGTAGTGTCTGGCGCATGGTCTTTCTGGTTGTGAAATTCCATGCTTCTACATCAGTCCTTCGTCGGTGAGCTTTGAGGGCGATCTCCTTAGCCTTAGGAGCAGGCTCTTCGAAGTCCTTGAGGTCAAGCTCATGAGTCATCAGCTTTCCCATCAAGGTCTCCATGGACATAGTTGTGAGATCATTTCCTTCTATGATGGCTGTCACCTTAAGGTTCCAAATCTTTGGTAGCTCCCTAAGTAGCTTGCGAATCTTCTCGTGATTCATATATTGTTTGCCGAGCAAAGATAGGGGATTGATGATGTCGAGGAATCTTGTGAACATTTGTGTGATCGTCTCATTTGGCTTCATCTTGAAAGCCTCATATTCTTGAGTGAGACGGCTTATCTTCGATTCCTTGACTTGGGTGGTTCCTTCATGCGTCACTTCTAGAAGTCTCCATACTTCGTGAGAGGTGGTGCATGTTGAGACCCTGTTGAACTCATTCCTGTCTATAGCACAGAATAAACCATTAATAGCTTTCGCGTCGAGACTTGCCTGTTTCTTCTCCTTGTCAGAATATTTGTCATGTGGTTTCTCAACGAGATCACTATTGACAACTATCCTGGTGGGCTTTTTGTAACCATCGGTGACGATGGTCCACAGGTCGAAGTCTAGCGACTTGAGATAAAAGCTCATCATTGTTTTCTAATACATGTAGTTAGTTCCATCAAATAGGGGAGGCCTATGAGTGGACTGCCCTTCACCGTGATTGGAAATCAAGGATTGTGTGGTTGCCATGGATCAGCTCTAGGATGTTAGTCCTTGTTGAGAGAACAAAGCTCTGATACCAATTAAAGAACAGATGGCAACTCTAGAGGGGGGTGAATAGAGTTTATAGAGATAATAGCCAATTAAAAATTAAACTCTTTCACAAGCTGAAAGTAATCAGAGTAAATGCGAAAATAAATAAGGAGCAAGAAAGCATACGCAAATACAGCTGATTTTTAACCTGGTTTCTCTCGTGGATGACTAGTCCAGGCCTGAGAACTCTAGCTCAGGATTAAATCCACTATTTGTGAAATAGTAGTTACACCCGTGCCTTTTCTTCAGAAGTGCATGTCAACTTCTTACAATGATCGCAGTGGCGATGCTTAAAATTTTCCAAGCGACTTCTTGAACTCTTGCACAAACTCCTAACTGAAAAGTACTGAGCACTTGAGGCTTAGGGAGCTTGTGGCTAGTAGATGAAGAAGGGTATGGCTTGTATGGAGCTTTAGAGAGAAGAGAAGAGAAGATTGGATGAATAAAAATAAGAGAATTCATGGCCTATTTATAGGATACCAGGTAGGCAGAATTCGGCCAGAATTCTGGTTGGAATTTTTAAAAAATTGGCCGTTGGACAACTTGCAACCAGCCAACCCTAAAAATTAGGGTGCTAATTTTTAGGAGGCAGAGTTCGGCCCGAACTCTGTCTCCAGAGCACAGAATGGATCATGGGTCCAATTTGCTTATTTGGATATGTATGGAGCTATTGGATTTTGGGTATGGGTATAGGCTAAGTCTCAGATGCTCAGTACAGCTCAGTTTACATAAGTCTAGACTCAATAAAATTATAAAAATACAGACTCGCGAGCTGTCGTCTGACTTGTACTTGGATGTAGTCTTCATGTGTCGTATTGAATTATCACAAGTATCATGTAGTCAATTCTATCAATATTTGATTGACTGTGATTTTGTGTCAACACTTAGTAGCAAAGAACGATGAGAGTTGGCTTTGGCATATAAGACTTGGGCATGCTAACATGGATACCATCTTCCGACTCGCCACCAAGAAGCTAGTAAGAGGACTTCCAAGCATCCCCTACAAAAAGGATATGGTATGTGAAGAATATGAGAAAAGTAAGTTGACCAAATATTCTTTCAAATCCATCACCTCAGTAAGTACTACTAGACCACTTCAACTCATTCATATGGATTTATTCGGTCCTAGTAGAGTAGCTAGTCTTGGTGGTAAACACTATGCATTTGTTTTAGTTGATGATTTCTCGAGATTTACTTGGGTCATATTTCTTGCAAAAAAAAGTGATACATTTCATGAAGTTGTTGGTTTTTGTAAACGTGTTCAAAATGAAAAACACATTATGATCAACAAGATTAGAAGTGATCATGGGAGAGAATTTGATAATGCCGATTTTAAAAGATTTTGTGAAAAGAATGGTTTTGGTCATGATTTTGCTTGTCCTTGAACTCCACAACAAAACGGAGTTATGGAAAGAAAGAACAAAACCCTTGGCGATATGGCAAGGGTCATGTTAAACCAATATAAGCTTTCCCAATACTTTTGGGTGGAGGCCGTTAATACGGCATGTTATGTTATAAATAGAGTCTTGATTCGACCTATTTCTAAGAAAACTCCATATGAGCTTTGGTTTGACAAAATTTTCTCTATTGAATATTTTAAAGTTTTTGGATGCAAATATTTTATCTTGAACACCAAGGGGAACCTAGGCAAATTTGAAGAAAAAGCCTATGAAGATATCTTTCTTGGATATTCTATGCACAACAAAGGTTTTCGTGTCTTTAACAAAAGAAGTCTTATTGTCGAAGAGTCAATAAATGTCTCCTTTGATGAACTTAAAACTTCTACATCCTCCTCCAATGATGTTGATGACATCTTTTTTGGTTTGGAGAACTCTTCTCTTGGAGATACTAGCACTTCCTCATCTAACAATGAAGTTGAGCCTACTCCACCCGAACGTTCTCCACCAATCGAACCTCCTCCCAAGGATCTTCCTAAAGAATGGAGATTTGTCCTCCATCATCCAAAGGAGCTTATCATTGGTGACCCTTCTTCACGGTTTAGAACTAGATCCTCTACTCGAGATCTTTGTGCGAATATGGCTTTCATTTCTCAAATAGAGCCTAAAAACATCGATGATGCGTTAAATGATGAATTTTGGATGCTAGCAATGCAAGAAGAGCTAAATCAATTTGACTGAGACAAGATTTGGGAACTTGTTCCAAAACTCCATAACCATCCAATTAATGGGACTAAGTGGGTGTTTCAAAATAAACACAATGAAGATGGTTTGGTCACTCGTAACAAAGCCTGATTGGTTGCTCAAGGCTATAACCAAGACGAAGGCATTGATGTCACGACCCGCTCTCGAATAATCGGACACGAGTCGGACGCGCCCAGCCTTCGTCATTAGACACGACGAAGTAAGTTGTACAAGTCTAGGGAAAACTAATCAGATAAACAGAAGTAACTGTGAAACACAGCATCTATAAATGAATCCCATAGTCAAGTACAAGTCTAAGAATTATTACATTTCCAGCAATGAAAAGTAAAGTCTAATAGTCTCAAATACAAAGAAAGTATAGTATAATTTACCTGGAGAAGAATTATTACATATACGAACGCACGTACAGCATGAATACGACACATGAAACAAATACCACTCTGGAATTACGATCAAAACACCCAAGTGTAAAACTGTATGAACCAAAGTAGAGTATAATTTACCTAGAGAAGAAATGGAACTGGAAACGGACACATCACAGGGAACAGACACGTCCTCAAGTCAACAGCACAAAATCTGCTGTGCCAATGAACAGATCCGAGACACAAAAGAATTCAGGGCATTAGAAGAATCAAGCTTTCTAACTCACAATTTCTACTAAAACAAGAATCATTCGAACCAAATACTTACAGTAATTCGATCAAACCTACGGTTGATCTTCAGGAGAAATCAACAACCTATTGAACCAGCACTCTGGTTGGTTCAAGAGCAAAGAACAACTAATCATAATTTACTCCACTAACACACAAAATTCTTCAGATCTAACCAATTGAAATCGTTACTCACCCACTGCTCTCGATATGATCCATCATTGACGCTGAAATTGATAAACGAACTTGCGAAGATCGCAGGAGAAGAACTCTGTCGAGTCGAAGAACTGCCGCATCGATCGATGAATCATAAAGGAAAAAAATTGATTAAAAGAAGAATTAACTCCTGATTTGGTTCGATCAATACTGTTGAGCAATCGAGACTTACCAGTGATCAGAGTCGATCAGAGGAAGATGAATGAAGTTGCAACGGAGCTTTGTCGGAGAGAAGGAATGCTCGGATAGAAACGAAGGCCGTCGAAGAAGAGTCGCACGCGATGATGGAACTCACCGTCGTTGGAGACGAGTGGCGCTGCTTGAGAGAAAAGCTCTTCACGTCGTCGTCGTCGCTAGCACCATCGAGAACGGGAAACGGCTAGATCTTGAGGCCTCCTGCTGCCACCATGGTTTGAATCTCCTGAATTGGGGTTTGGGGTATGGAGAAGAATTTAGGGAAGAAGAAATCTTGGGAGAGAAAGGAAATGGCCAGAAAAATATGAGACTACTGAACATTCTCTCTCCTAAAACATAATAAATAGACTCTGCACTTTTACAGTTAAGTCCCTCCACCGATTGGCTTTTAAGCAGAAAAACCCTTCCCCTTTTCATTATTTCATAGAATTCCGAAAATAAGTTAGAAAGGAGAATGAGTGTGGGTCCCAAGTTTGTTATAACAAACTTTCAAATTTAAAATTCCTGCTCCTAATTTCCTTCCCTCTAAAATTATTCATAAACTATATATATATAGTAAAAAGGAATGAAATATTATTATTAATAATTTTAAATTCTACTAAAAATAGAAAAAGTGGAGTTAAAATCTTCCTCCTTAAAATAATTTCGTCCTCGAAATTTGAGAGACAAAGAAAATAAAATTACAATAAATTGTTTCAACACAAGTCATTTATTGAATTTAAAATTTTTGAAAACCAGAATACAATTAAGCAAAAAAACTAGGATAGCGCTCTCGTATCTCATCCTCGTGCTCCCATGTGGACTCTCCTGGAGAGTGGTGTCTCCACATGACTCGAACAAGTGGAATAGTCTAATTCCGCAATTCCACTGGCTGCTCCTCATAGGTCAAGCTTGGACCTACCTCTAGCTCTGAATAGTCCACCACATGGCTCAGATCTGGAATGTGGCATCGAAGCTGGGACACGTAAAAAACATCGTGCACTCCTTCCAAGCTGGCTGGAAGTGCTAGTCGATATGCCACCTCGCCAATCCGCGCCATCGCGTCGAAAGGCCCGATGAATCTTGGACTGAGCTTCCCGTCTCTGCCGAAACGAATGATGCCTCGGGTCGGCGAGATCTTCAAGAGCACTCTATCTCCAACTGCGAACTCCAGTGGCTGTCTGCTGCTATCCGCCCAGTGCTTCTGTCGATCCTGTGCAACTCTGAGATGCTCTCTGATCAGTCTGACTTTCTCAGCTGAGTCTACCACCATCTCTGGCCCAAACAAAGCCCTCTCGCCAACATCGTCCCAAGATAAAGGGGTACGACATCTCCGTCCATATAGTGCCTCGAACGGGGTCATCTCGATGCTAGCCTGATAACTGTTGTTATAGGCAAACTCTACTAGATGCAAGTGATCCTCCCACGAACCGCTGGAGTCAAGTGCGTAAACCCGCAGCATGTCCTCCATTGTCTGAATGGTCCTCTCGGACTGTCCATGCGTCTGTGGATGATAGGTGGTGCTGAACTTCAATTGTGACCCCAAGCTCAGCTGTAGACTCCTTCAGACATATGATGTGAAGCGGCTGTCCCTGTCTGAAATAATGCTCACTGGCACTCTATGGATCCGTACGATCTGTCACATGTAGAGGTCTGTAAGCTTCTCGGTCGATAGCCCTACCTTCAACGGAATGAAATGAGCGGACTTCGTCAATCTGTCCACGATAACCCAAATAGCATCCTTGCCACTGGACGTACGCGGTAAACCAAAGACGAAATCCATGGTGATATGCTCCCACTTCTATTCTGGAATAGGTAAAGGCTGGAGTAATCATGCTGGTCTCTGGTGCTCCGCCTTGACTTGCTGGTACACAAGGCATCTGGAAACAAATCTGGCAACCTCTTTTTTCATCCCATACCACCAAACATACTCCCGCAGATCCTTGTACATCTTGGTAGATCCAGGATGAATAGAATATTGCGATTGGTGGGCCTCCTGCATAACCTCCTTCCGCTAATCCTTGGGCACACACAACTGGTTTCCGTGCCTCAGGGATCCATCCTCTACAATAGTAAAATCATCGAGTAATCCTATCTCTGCCTGGCCTCTGAGACATCGGAGTCCCTCATCTAGAAACTGGGCCTCCATGATCTTCTTTAACAATCCCGACTGTATCTGCATGTGCATCAGCTGCCCTCCAACTCCTGGAAGAATAATCTCGATCCCCAGACTCTCAAGATCCTCCAAAAGATGTCGATCCATAGTAAAAAACATAGCAACAAGATATCGACTAAGAGCATCTACTACCACATTCGCCTTCCCAGGGTGGTACTGCTGATTGATGTCAAAATCCTTCATGAGTTCCAGCCATCTGTGTTGCCTCATATTCAGCTCCTTCTGAGTAAAGACATACTTCAGGCTTTTGTGGTCCGTGAAGATGTCCACTCGCTCTCCATACAAGTAGTGCTTCCACAGTTTCAAGGCAAAAATGACTGCTGCAAGCTCTAAGTCATGTGTAGGGTAATTTTTCTTATGAGGCCTCAACTGTCTAGAAGCATAAGCAATGACCTTCTTGTTCTGCTCAAGTACACATCCCATGCCTTTCCCAAATGTATCGTTGTAGATGACGAATCCTTCCGATCCTGATGGCAAAGCTAAAACTGGCACTGTAGTGAGTCTTCTCTTCAATTCTTCAAATGTTGACTGGCAGGCGTCACTCCAGATGAACTCCTCGTCCTTCCGCGTAAGCTTGGTCATAGGCTCCGCTATCTTGGCAAAATCTTTTACGAAATTCCGGTAGTATCCTGCTAGACCCAAGAAACTACGAATCTCTGCTACAGACTTGGAAGGTGCCCATGCTTCCACAGCTTCAATCTTCTTGGGATCCACAGAAATCCCCTCTCTAGTCACCACATGCCCCAAAAACTCTACTCTGTCCAAGAAAAACTTGCACTTTGAGAGCTTTCCATACAACTTCTCCTTTCGTAGAATCTCCAAAACAATCCGTAGGGGCTCTATATGCTCCTCCTCGGTCTTCGAATAGATCAGAATGTCATCAATGAAGACTACGACAAACTTGTCTAAATACTTGTAAAAAAAACTTTGTTCATCAAGTTCATAAGCATTGCTAGGGCATTGGTGAGTCCGAACTGCATCTCCAAGAACTCATACTGGCCGTAACGGGTATTGAAAGCTATCTTCGGAATATCCTGCTTTCGAACCTTCATCTGATGACATTTCGACCGAAGGTCAATCTTGGAAAAGACCTTTGCCCCACTCAGCTGATCAAACAGCTCATCAATCCATGGCAATGGATATTTATTTTTGATGGTGATGTTATTGAGTGTACGGTAATCGATACACATCTGCACAGTCTTATCCTTTTTGGGCACGAAGAGTACCGGTGCTCCCCTGGGTGAAGCACTGGACCGCATAGAACCTTTGCCTTCCAACTCATCAATCTGGGCCTTCAACTCTATAGCTTCCTTCGAGTTGATCTTATAGTAATGCTGAGATTTTGGTGCTGATCCGGGCACTAGGTCGATGGTAAAGTCCACATCTCGATCTGGCGGCAATCCTGGCAACTCCTCGAAAAAGACGTCGAGAAACTCTGCAATCAGCGGATACGACAACTCCTAGTCTTCTGCAACTGCTCTGAAGTAGACTCCCTCTGGCCTCTCTGTAATCCGTCTACTGATCTTGAACAGTAGGAGTCCAGGTGGACTGAAAATAACCTTCCCTTCATAGTAGTCTATTACGGCAAACTGCTCGATCATCCAGTCGATGCCGAGGACTATATCAAATCCGAGCAATGACATCACTAGAAGTCGAGCCCTAAGCTCCCTCCCAGCTATAGTGATAGGACAATCTACCATCTCACTAACTGGTACTACCCCTCCTCCTGTCATAATCCGACAGTTCCTCCTAGTGGGTTTAGGTGTGAAGCCGTGTCTATACAGAAACTCATATGATACAAAGCTATGTGTGGCTCCAGAATTAAATAATGCAATAGCAGGAAATAAATATAAAAGGATATAACCTATGATCATATCTAGAACTGTCTCATCCTCCTCAACTGCGGCCATGACTTAAGCACGTCCCTGCTGTGGTGGTCCCCTCTACTGCTGGTGCTGTACAAGACGCTGCTGCTGAGTAGGTAAAGCCTGAACCCTATATGGTGCAGCTGGTAGAGCTCTGGGTGGTGTAGGTGGTTGTCCTCCAGCTCCTCGAGGTCCTCCTGTCAGTCGAGCTGCAGCCTGTGGGCAGTCCTTCATCTGATGTGCATCTGATCCGCAGAATAAGCAGAGCCCGAGCCTCTTGCGGCACTCGTCGAAGCGGTGTCCTGGACGGTAACAAAAAGCATAAGTAACTGTCGGCTGCTATCTCTGTGGATGATGTACATAAACTCTGGCTAGACGGGGATGCTGTTGTGTCGGCTGCTGTGGCCTCGCCTGAATCTGAGTCCGGGTCCTCTTCACCGGAGTCTGGAAACTGCTGCTGCCAATATCCCTGTCCCTCTTCAGCTTCGGATCTGCCTCCTTTTCTATAGCCTAAGCAATCTTGATGATGCTCGCATACGTCGTCGCCTGACAAATCGCCACTGCATGCCGCAGCTCCCTGGTGAGGCCCTTCTTGAATCTCCATGCTCTATTCTCCGGTGCTCTGACTAGGTTCTCTGCGAACCTGCTGAGTCGAGTAAACTCTGAAGTGTACTCCACCACTGTCATGGCCCCCTGCTGTAACGCCTCGAACTGCATCCGAAGCTCATCCCGCTCCACATTGGGGAAAAACTTCTCCTTGAACAGAGTTTTGAAATCTGCCCAAGAAACTTGGGGCTCAGCTAACTGGGGCTCCTCCCGGTACTAAGCCCTGGCAAGGTCAAAGAGTCGCATGCTTGCAACTTTCACCTTCAAGTCATCCGGGATCCGCGCCATCTTCAGTATTCTCTCGGCATTTTCCAGCCACTCATCCGCATAAACAATCCCCTCGTGGCCCCAGAAATCTATCGGACAGAGGTTTTGGTAGTCCCTGGCAGTCCCCAGTCTCGATGCTGCTGGTGCTGTAGGTGCTACTGGTGCTGGTGCTGTCGGCTCTCGGGTCCTGAGCGCATCTATGACTGTCGCCCGAAACTGCACGGCCTGGTGGTTCTAGGCCTCCATGAACTGCTGGAACATGGCCATCACCTGAGCGCCGTCGAAAGTCATCGTCCGGGTGGTGGCGGAGGAAAAATAGGAGGTGGTGGCGGAAGCTGATCTAACGAAACATCTGGTGCAGACTGTCCCGAGCTTCCTGTAACTCCCGGCTGATCAGCGGTCTTCCTCGTAGTGACCATCCTGCAACAAAAGAAAACTTCGTGATTGATAAAAACCTCACCTACAAGTAAATGTAAATGTTTATATAATATCCATATATACCCGATGTACCCGATTTCTTATGTTGTGATTCAAGTTTCCCTAGTTTAATCAAGTCTCTCAATAGTACTATAATACTTAGGTACTATTAGGATAGACCTGTATGGGCCACCACTAAAAATATGTCACGACCCGCTCCCGAATAATCAGACACGAGTCGGACACGCCCAGCCTTCATCGTTAGATACGACGAAGTAAGCTGTACCAGTCTAGGAAAAACTAATCAGATAAAAAGAAGTAAATGTGAAATATAGCACCCATAAACGAATCCCAGAGTCAAGTACAAGTCTAAGAATTATTACATTTCTAGCAATGAAAAGTAAAGTCTAATAGTCTCAAATACAAAGAAAGTATAGACTACTAAAAGGGTAAAGTGCTAGGCTTCCTCAGCCTCTAAGTCAAGAGCAACTCCAGCTGGCTCTACTGCACCTACAGGCTCTCGACCATAATAGGTATCACACAAAGCCTTCATCTCACCTGCAATATATCCTAGTCAGAAGCGGAGCAAGGTACAGTTCTAGGTAATGAACAAGAAGATCATGATATGAAAAATAAGTACAGGAGAACATGAATATGAAATACAGGAAATAAACATGAAAGTACATGAATGAAAGTACAGAAAATAAAGTACAGGAATGTAATCATGAATATGAAGTACAAGACATGACAAGTGCACCATATTTGAAATACAACTAGCCTATGTGACCGACTAAGGGGAGTACAGGAGTACATAAATATCGGTACGGCTTAGGACCCGTATGTACGATGCGAGGCCGAAGCTATCTACATGAATATAGTAACCGGGTTTGGTTACATAGCTAGTGTATTTCCCCACCCGATAAAAGTAAGTACAAGAACAGAAAATATAGGGGTACAAGATATCTTGCCATGACGTGTCACAAAAAAGGTACAAGATATATAAATGTACAAAAACCATAGAACAGTACTTGCCTTGCTCAGGGTGATCAAGAGTAGGTAGAAGAGCTATATGCACTCCTGGTAACAGGTACAAGTTGGTTAGCTTCAAAACTAACTAGTTGTTTCTCCTCTAGTTTAATTGTATAGTCATTTTGGTTGTGTAGGAAAATACAGCTAATAATAGGCTAATTAGAAATAGGCTAATTATCTTATTGGTTCTCAGAAATATTTCCATTAATAAATATGCAGCTTACTCATAAGTCTTAAGGGAAATCAATATTTAGAATCTTAATTATACAAATTCTATAGTAAGAATTATTAGTAATGAAACACTACATGGAACTTTACCATCATTGATCTATTCCCTGTACTGAACCTATTCCCGTACTTAGCCCAACCAACAAGGTATACTATACACTACCAGACATCAGAGGCTAATAACAGAATTTTTAGGAACCCAAAACTCTATACTAGCTAGCAGCAACATTCCTTCCAAACAATGTTCAAATCCCAACTGATGCCACCTGAGCATAGAACACTTCTCACACATACACATAACCACAAATATAGCTAAAACCACACACACACATTACTACTCAGGAATTTGTCTCCCATTCAAAAAGAAATAGAAAAAAATAGGTTTTAAAATACAATTCAAAGAATCAAAACATGACAATATTACAACTATATTGCAAAATTAACTGCCACCCAATCATATGAGCCCTGAAATATGCAAGGTCAAGAAGGATCGACACTCGACACTTCTTCTGGAACATAAGCCTACAGAGTCACATCTACAAGAACACGGATCCGACAACAATCTCAGCAGAATGCAACATTGGACACAACCCGAACATGACGCAAACCAGTATAGAGTCTCGGACACGTTCATCAGCAATTAGAGGCATATACGAACGCACGTACAGCATTGATACGACATATGAAACAAATACCACTCTGGAATTACGATCAAAACACCCAAATGTAAAACTGTATGAACCAAAGTAGAGTATAATTTACCTGAAGAAGAAATGGAACTGGAAACGGACACACCACGGAGAACAGACACGTCCTCAAGTCAACAGCACAAAATCTGTTGCGCCAATGAACAGATCCGAGACACAAAAGAATTCAGGGCATTAGAGGAATCAAGCTTTCTAACTCACAATTTCTACTAGAACAAGAATCATTCGAACCAAATACTTACAGTGATTCGATCACACCTACGGTTGATCTTCAGGAGAAATCAACAACCTATTGAACCAGCACTCTGGTTGGTTCAAGAGCAAAGAACAGCTAATCACAATTTGCTCCACTAACACACAAAATTATCCAGATCTAACCAATTGAAATCGTTACTCACCCACTGCTCTCGATCTGATCCATCATCAATGCTGAAATTGATCGACGAACTTGCGAGGATCGCAGGAGAAGAACTCTGTCGAGTCGAAGAACCGTCGCATCGATCGATGAATCAGAAAGGAAAGAAAATCGATTAAAAGAAGAATTAACTCCTGATTTGGTTCGATCAACACTGTTGAGCAATCGAGACTTACCAGTGATCAGAGTCGATCGGAGGAAGATGAATGAAGTTGCAACGGAGCTTCGTCAGAGAGAATTAATGCTCGGATAGAAACGAAGGCCGCCAGAGAAGACTTACGCGCGATGATGGAACTCACCGTCGCTGGAGACGAGTGGCTCCGCTTGAGAGAAAAACTCTTCGTGTCGTCGTCGTCGCTAGCACCATCGAGAACGGGAAGCGCCTAGATCTTGAGGCCTCCTGCTGCCACCATGGTTTGAATCTCCAGAATTAGGGTTTGGGGTACGGAGAAGAATTTGGGGAAGAAGAACTCTCGGGAGAGAAAGGAAATGGCCAGAAAAATATGAGACTGCTGAACATTCTCTCTCCTAAAACATAATAAATAGACTCTGCACTTTTGCAGTTAAGTCCCTCCACCGATTGGCTTTTAAGCAGAAAAACCCCTCCCCTTTTCATTATTTCATAGAATTTCGAAAATTAGTTAGAAAGAAGAATGAGTGTGGGTCCAAAGTTTGTTATAACAAACATTTAAATTTAAAATTCCTGCTCCTAATTTCCTTCCCTCCAAAAATATTCATAAACTATATATATATATAGTAAAAAGGAATGAAATATTATTATTAACAATTTTAAATTCTACTAAATATGGGAAAAGTGGAGTTACAATTGACTACGATGAAACCTATGCTCCGGTTGCTCGTCTTGAATCTATTCGAATACTTTGTGCTTTTGCTTGTTTTAACAATTTCAAACTTTTTCAAATGGATGTCAAAAGTGCCTTCTTGAATGGTGTTATTAAAGAAGAAGTTTTTATCAAGCAACCTCCTGTTTTTGAAAACTTTCTATTTCCTAATCATGTCTTTAAATTACACAAAGTCTATTATGGCCTCAAACAAGCTCCTCGTGCTTGGTATGAGCGTCTCAGTTCCTTTCTCATTTCTCACAACTTTTCTAAAGGAAAAGTTGACACTACACTTTTTATTAAATCTCTTAGTGGCACTCTTTTGTTAGTTCAAATTTATGTTGATGACATTATTTTTGGTTCCACTAACAATGCACTTTGTGTAAAATTTGCCAAAGTAATACAGGATGAATTTGAAATGAGTATAATGGGAGAACACTCATTCTTCCTTGGATTACAAATCAAGCAAGGTCCCAAAGGCACTTTCATCAATCAAGCCAAATATACAAAGGATCTTCTCAAATGCTTCGAACTGGACTCATCCAAATCAATGAGGACTCCTATGGCCACAACGACAAAATATGATAATAATGAAAATGGTATCTCGATCAACATTCGTAAGTATCGAGTTATGATCGGTAGCCTACTTTATTTAACTGCTAGTCGTCAAGATATTATGTTTAGTGTTTGTCTTTATGCACTATATCAAGCGAATCCCAAAGAATCCAACTTATGTGCCGTTAAACGCATTTTTTGATATCTCAAAGGCACCATTAACATGGGACTTTGGTATCCGAAATCTTCATCCTTTGAGCTTATTGGCTACTCGGATGCCGATTTTGTCGGATGCAAGATTCACCGAAAAAGCACTAGCAGGACATGCCAATTCCTTAGGAAATTGTTGGTGTCGTGGTTTAATAAGAAACAAAACTCTATTGCTCTTTCCACCGCTGAAGCCGAATACATTGCGGCTGGATGTTGTTGCGCACAAATTCTTTGGATGACACAAACACTTATAGACTATGGCATTACTTCTAGCAGTACCTCCATCAAATGTTGCAACAATAGTTCTATTAATCTCACAAAAAATCTGATTTGTCACTCACGCACGAAGCACATTGAGATTAGACATCACTTTCTTCGTGACCATCAACAAAAGGGAGACGTTCATCTTGAGTTCATTGACACTACTTATCAACTTGCGGATATATTCACCAAGCCGTTACCCGAGGATCGTTTCATCTTTCTTTGCCAAGAATTGGGATCCTAAATCTTGAGTCTTAGTATCCTCATCCGACGGAACACCGACAGGACTATACGGAATACCATCGGCATACCGACTTTCGCTCACAGAAGAGTTTTTTTATGCAGCGAAACGACATACCGACGAAATGGTACAGAATTTTGTCAGCGTTCCATTAGCAGCGGCCGCATTAATTTTTGGCTGCCTTGGGCCCCATAAAATCTATTCCCTTCCCATCCTACATCTTTTTAAATTTCTCTCTTTAATTCTCCTCTATCCTTTCCTCTCACCTCTTAATTACTCTTCTCTTCCTATCAAATCAACTCCTCCATCATTTATTTCTTTCCATCTTTTCACCTTCTCACATCTAATCACATCTCTTCCTCATTTATTACTTTTTATCCCATCACCTATTTCAAAACCACCTCTTCTCTACCCCTTCCTCTTTCATACGGTTCCTTCCTCTTTATATCTCCTATCCTCCTCTTCTCTTCTCACCAACTCTTATTTCTACCAACCATCTCCACTCCTTGTATCTCCCTATGGCCCATGCCACATGTCCACGTTCTACCTGCTCCTCAAACCCTTTCATGTCGGGCCTCTTCCAAATGGCGCCTACGACCACAAGATCTTTAAATCAAGTGTTGCTGCTGACGCTTGGTTCCAGTACTTTGAACAACATCATGTATTTAAGGGCAAGCCAATCAACTGGAATATCTTCTCCGGCCAGCTTTCTTTGTTCCAGAATGTAGGACTATTCAATCTTCTGAGCCGTCAAGTTTTGGTCTACCCTGTTGTTGTTTGCCTCTTCTACTGTAATCTTGTGCCTGACCTCACCAACAACAAGATTGAGACTCTAGTCAACGATGCCACATCCGCCTCATCGCCCGCGATCTTGTCAATATTCTTCTTATTCTGAATCGAGGAAATGCTCTGCCTACTTTCGTCGATCTGTTTCCTACTACCGAAGCCACTTTTGAAAAAATTTATGGCATTATCTGTAAGGGGCCGGACCCTCCTGCCATTTTGGCTTTCTCCAACCAACTGGAACCATTTTATTACGAGCTGCATCGCATCGTCTACCACACCCTGTCTCCCAAGTCTGGCAACTATGATGCCATCACCAATGATGCACTGGTCTGCATGTACTACCTCTATTCTCGGAAGACCTGGTCTTTTGCAAAGACTTTGCTGAATGCCTTCTCATCCACTCACTCTGCGGGGAGGCAAGCCCTCAATTACAACATGTTTATCACGCTCATCCTTGAAGCCAAAGGTGTGGATCTCAGTCTTTGCCACACGGATGGTGCTTCTTCCTTCCTGGCTGTCTTCCGTACTGTATCCGGGCGACACTCTCATTCCGTTCCTTCCTCTAGTTCTCATCCCACTGAAGCACCCTCTGCTCCTCCTCCTTCTGGCCGATTTATGCCTCTAACACAACAACACTTTGACATGCGCATGGCTCAGGCAGAGGAGTAGATACTGACCAACACCCGAGGCCTTGGAAACCTCATTCAGAATCGCTTTCATGACCAGTGCTACTTCATTCAGTGGACTCTTCAGGACCACAATGCTTTCTTGATGTCGATCTTCAGGATCGAAACTTTTAAGGCACTCGTTTCTCTGATCCCAATGCCTACAGATTCATGTATTCCGACGGCATTGATCCTTATGGAGCTTTTCAAGGGAACCCGGGGGATGACGGCGATGATCCGACCGATTAGTAACTTTCGGTCTCTTTTGGCGATGGTATAGTAGACAGTGGTGTCCATGTCTAAGTGTGTCCTGTGAGGTCCTTTGGGGACCAGTATCATCCTTGTTTAGTTGTTTGTCCCTTTTTATGTGTCTTGTGCGGTCCTTCGAGGACGTTATGGTTGCTTGTTAGATGGTTTACTCCTGGAAAGGGAGCTTTATGTTTGGTTTAGGTACTCCCAATAGGGATACCTATTTTAGTAGTTATCTACTCTACAAGCATATACTAAAATCTTTCATCAAATATATGCATGCTTTGATTTATCCCTTGTCCTCATAAATATCCTGTTATTTCTGCTTTCATATATATTTACATATATTTATCCTCCATCTTTGATTAAGTGACAAAGATAGAGAAAACATGTTGAGGGGAGTAGTCTACCTACGGGGGAGACACTATTTTAAAATACGATGCTACCTTCCTTTTTGTCAATTATTAAAATAGGAGAGATTGTTGGCACATTAATTTTGATAAATAACTGCCCTTCGTGTTTTAGTTTTCTCTATTTTCTCAACAAACAGATATATCATCAAGCTTCCCAAAGGCTGCTACAAAAAGATCTGCTTATCAAAGCCACTCGTTAAGCCTAATAGGAGAACGTATGAAGTACTTAAAGCAAGACTGAAGAGAAGCCACTGCTCTCAAAAGATTTCAAGTTCCTAGAGTCTGTACAAGGTCTAGGAGATTTTATGTAAACACTTAAGGTGGATTACAAACCAAAAAACCTTCCTAAAAGTTCATTCATAAATCACTCTTGTAGCACCCAGTTTCTAAAATGAGGGTAATTTTGAAATTTTGTAATTTTAATCTTTTAATAATAATATTTAAATCATGATATGATTTTTGGTAATTCTTAATCATTTTAAAACTAATTAAAACCATGACTTGTGATTTTGATGTGCTACTAGTGAAACCCTAGAGACTACTTGACCTAGAGCCTAACCATGTGATTAGGATAACTAATTGCAACTTTTTAGCCTAAGGGTATTTTGGTCATTTTGATAATTTTGTGAAATTATAAATTATATTAATTAAATATGTGCTAGTTAATTATTTGAGACTTGACCTAGAAGTTTAGCCTAATCTAGATTAGTCATGAGGATTAGAAGATGATTAGAACTTTCCTACTAAGTGCCAAGATTAGAAATATCTAGATATTATGTTAGTAGGATATTTTGGTTAGATATTAATAAAGGGAAACCCTAGTTTTGTTTCTAGCCTTTGATTGAGCTTGATTTGCATGGAAAGAGTCTTAGCCACTCACCTAACCTTGAAAAACCCTAACCCTAACTATTCCTGCATCCATCAAGCCCATCCCCTCCATATTTAATCACCACTACACAAATTTCTTGCCTTTTTTCATTCCTACAAAGAACCCTAAAAGCGTTCTTCCCCAAACCTTCACCAATTCTCCATTTCTCTTCCAAATTGGACCAAACAAATTGCATTGGACTCCCTACAATAGAGGATACTATTGGTGGCTAGCTAGCAAGGTTTAGGAAGCTCTTGGCCATTGCAAGTTGGAGAGAAGCCCTCATTTCATAGGCCTTTCTTTGAGATTCACTCTCAAAAGGTAAATACCTATAAAATCTATTTAAATTTTGTTTTCTTTTCACTGATGCATGCATATAGGTATACCCTAGCTGTAGAGTGAGTTTGGTGCAAAATAGAATCCGTTTCGTGTCCGTATCGGACACGTATCAGTCCCTATAAACCTATGTTTGATAAAATGCCATAAAGAAAATTTTATTGAAAATTTCCAAAACTAATTTCATAGATTTATATCCCTTCATGTGTGTTTTAATACCCTTACTGACTGAGCACATTTTCGAGTCGGATTCCTGTCCAAAACTGGACACGAACCTGTGCACAAGACTGTCTCAGTGCCCTGATGACACACTCTGTTTTCTCCATGAATTGGACATGTGGACTCGTGCCATTTAGCACGAGGCTGGGGACCGACACTGACAGGCTACCCCTAAAGTTTGGGGCAAGTTCGTGTCATGTCGGACACGAAATCCGGCCCGCACTGGTTTGGTACAGGGTGTGTACAGTCGAATTATTTTGACTGATACTCACTTCGTGTCCTTCGTGGACACGACGTGGACACAAACCAGTGTGTCTAGCATGAAGCTCTACCCCTACTCTACGTGTATGCATGAGCTCGTGGGTATTCGTGCCCTGTGTTGTGTGCAATCGTATGCGACATGGCAGCACGAGGCCGTATGTTTTACTGTTTACTGATACTTACCTTTTGGTCTATTTTGGACACTTTCTGTCCTAATTTTTGGACACGAATGGACACGTGGACATGTCATACATGTCTCTAAATGCACACATGTTCCTATTTTAATTTCGAGATTTTTGTGTTGTTATTTTAGGTTTTCATTTGAAATATTCATGTGAACAAGTTATTTCAGTTCTCAGTTTTTTGTTGACCGTTCGAATTGGGTTTTCTGATTCTTATAAAATCTTTTAATGTGTGTGTGTGTGTGTATATATATATATATATATATATATATATAATATATGTAAATACAAGTTTATACATGTTGTATTATACTGAGGTTACATGTATGGTATACTAGGATGTATTGGATGGGTTTTGTCAAATGTTTCAGTTTCGAATAATTGAAATTGAGTTTGGAAATTGTTTTGTTCAGAGGTTTTGATTTATATATAGATGTTGTTTTATTCCCAGTTACTGATTTAGTGATTTGGGTTTCGATTTATACACCGTTCCACATGTTTCCTCTTCACAGTTTTGTTAAACTGATTTTGAACTTGAAATGGGTTTACATGGTTTTGAAAGTTGATGTTATATATATTAAGTATGTTATCATGTCTTGATCTTGTATGTAATGTTTACATATATATATATTAGTATCAGATATCCATACGTATGTATAGATAATGTAAATGTATATAGGTAATATATAATGCATATGAACTAAAAACTTAGATCAGTCCCCCTCTACATTTCAGTCTTTCCTTCCCTCTTAAATGATATGAATGTATGTAAATTTGCATGTATGAATGTATATAATGTATGTAAGCAAGCATGTATGATATGTAATATAGGTAATGCAATAGTTGAATGCAAGAATGAATAAATGCAATGCTAGAATGCATCCTAATCTAATGCAAGCATGTAGGATTGAATGTGATGAATACATGTAATGTATATATATCCAAGTATGTAATGCAATATAGTATGTGTATAGATGCCTTGGTGTGGTTCACATTGTTTTTCTTTGCTTATGTCTAGCCTTGATTGCCTAGGCTAACTTGGTTAGGACTAGTTAGACTTGTTAGACTAGCTTGGACCTAGAATAGCTAAGTTGACCAAGATTTGACCAATATAGGCCTAATTGGTCTTGTGGACTTAAGTGTGACTAGGGTAGACCAAGTGTGACCTAGTTTGACTAGAGTAGACCAAGTGTGACCTAGTTTAACCTAGACAGTTGACTAAAGTTGACCAAGAGTTGATTTTGACCTAGTTTGACTTAGAATCATGTAGTTTGCATTTGCAGATTTTCATTATTACAATTTGAGTACTTTATAACCTATTTTACTCTAAATAGGACTCTGTGACACCAGTTCGGACATCTATTTATATCAGTCATTCAGGGTGATAGGCGAGTACATTCTCTGATCATTTTATAATTGTTAGGATTTATATTCTTACTCTAGATTACTTTACATGATGCTGTCATATTATTATCACGGATTGGTACCCTATGGATCTTGTCATGCGATGTTATCCTCCTCGGGGTGCATCAAATACAGTTTTTATATACTTTTCACGAACATCTTGTATTTCATGTACACCTCTATTCATGTATACTCTTGTGCAATCTTGTACTCTCATGATCACGTGAGCAAACATGATAAAAACCACTTGTGCAAGATAACGTAACTTGACTGGATCCTTATATATTGATTGGGGAGGGTGAGTAGGAAATTGTTATGTGATCAAAATCCCATCTTTTGAAATCTTGTGAAACTCTTGTATATGTCCATTGTGCCCTCACGTATAACGGAGTTCCATCTTTTAAACCAAAATTATTTAGATAACCATCTCATGCTCTAAATCACAGGTTACTTATAGTTCTTACTTATCTTGTATATAGATATTTCCAGTTATCAAATCTCTCTCGTTTTTATATATGTTTTCTTACACTCCAGGTATCTTACTCTTTTGTATGCTTTATATTTCCTAACATGATATGAACTGCGTGAGATGTATTGTGCTCGTTCCTGTCCTGACTGGACCTGTTAAAATATTACAGATGATGATGATGACTGTCCTACCTTCTATGGAGCATATGAGGGTGACATTCAGAAGCTTGAGGAGCATCTAGCTCAGTAGAGGGTACCTAGTTTAGTCTAGTACTTATAGCTTTCTGTTTGTATCGGATTCTCGATTGTTAGTTGAGACTTAGTTATATTCAGGACTTGTATTTATTTGTGTTGGATATCTATATGTGTGTTGTGATGACTTTACTTATATATTCAATTCTTACTTTTTATCGTATTCCATATCGTGCTCTATCTTTCATAGACTTGTGATTGAGATATAGAGTTGAGATGTTATATTATACCTCCATGCAGAGATGACAGGTTTGTATATCTTGTTGTTAGATGTTAGATGTTATAGATGACCTATATAGCGTTCTACCACCGACACTGTGGCGTAGGCTGGACGTACCCACGTTCTCGTGCCCCTAAACAGGGTGCGGGTCGTGACACATTTTTAGTGGTGGCCCATGCAGGTTGAGTTTATGTAGTGGTATTCGAACTAGAGTATCACTACAGCCTGCTGTAGGATTAGGATATACTTTGAGGTACTCAATCACATCTAGGAAAAACTCTTAACTGAATTCCTGCCATCTAAATTCTTGTTGAAAATTATTTTCTTTGAAATAAACTGTCCTCCTTTGATTGTATCGCTTCTTTCTCAGTATTGATTTCGTTGTTTGATCTGTCTCCAGGATGACAGTGACTCGAGCTCAGGCAGCTGGATCTAGTACTATCCTGGAGAGGTTCGGTCTATCGAGGCCTACTGTTCCGGAGGAGGGGGAGGTCTAGGTGGCTGTCTCTGCTGCCCTACTGCTCTTGCCATCCAGGTGGGAGTAGCAGCAGCAATATCAGGAGGTCTTCCACCTCCAGTTGAGAGACCTTCTATTGTTATTCCAGAGACTCTTTCTCCGCCACTTTCGATACCGACAGATGCGTTACAGATGTTTTTGCTCCTCCAGCAGATGATGGAGACTCAGCGAGTACAGGCGGAGACGTCTCAGCGGCTGTCTGAGACTATGAGGCAGAGCATAGAGAATGCTCATCAGCTTGTACTAACAGCAGTCGAGAAGGGTGCTACAGCTCCGGTTCAGGGAGCTCAGGGCCAGGAGCCGCATCAGCAGCAGCCGAGGACTGGATCAGTGCTGGATTTCAAGAAGATGGTACCCCGGGAGTTCAAGGGGACTAAGGGCATTCTTTATGCCGACGACTGGCTAGAGATGTTGTGCAGAGTTTGGATCTAGTAGAGCTTCCGAAGAGGCTGTGGGTGTCAGCAGCGGCTAGTCAGTTCTTTGATATCGCTTTGACATGGTACCGTACGGATCCTCGTGTATCAGTTAGAGGATTGACATGGAAGAACTTTCGGAGGCTATTCAAGGAGAAGTTCTATCCAGATGTAGCTCTTAGCGCACTAGAGAACCAGTTTGCAGGACTGGTACAAGGGAACTCGTCTGTGGATGAGTATACAGCAGAGTTCTTTTGCCTGAGCCAATTCGCTCCAGGGATGATTCAGGATGAGGGAGAGAAGGCCCACAAGTTCAGGAGGGGGCTAATTCACACAGTGCTCTCCCGCACTTCTGGACGTCATGATACGATATTTGAGCAGATTCTGATGGATGCTCAGATGTAGAGAAGGACTACGGTCTGAGGCCAAAGAGGGGCAGTGATGCCTTAGGGGCTAGTTCTAGTGAAGGGCCGGCCAAGCACCCTCACATTCAGCAGAGGCCAGTTCAGCAGCCGTTTCAGGGCCAGGAACATATACTTTACCAGCAGGCACCAAGGCAGCATCAGCACACTATATGTAACTTCTGTAAGAAGCAAGGTCACGGGTGGGACGACTGCAGAAAGAGGCAGGGCCTGTGTTTACTTTGTGGTTCAGCAGAGCATCAATTGAGGGAGTGTCCCAAGAACTCGGTATGATTAGCTCAGGCAGCAGCAGGAGCTAGGGCTCCGATAGGGCAGCAGAAGGGACCAGCCCTGCAGATACAGCAGCAGAGGTTTGTCCAGCATCAGCAGCAGGCCAGGAAAGGCCAACAGGGGCGAGCTTTTGCCATGATAGTCGAGGATGCACAGGCAGTAGAAGAACTGATTACAGTTTCCAATCTTTTCGATTCTATTTCCGCAATTGTCTCCTTATAACTGTCTTGAAATTCGATTCCATCTATTCCTAGTTGGTCGATAAATTTTGTTTTGGTGTTTCATTATGATTAAAAAAAATTTAAGATAAGTCGTATGGGCTACGTCGCCTCAGTTATAGGATCTAGAGTCTTCTATAGTCATGTTAGCTGGTATAGTAACGACATATAGTCAGATTTTAGACATATTTCTCGGGTGTGGGAATTTAAAGTTTTTGCGGCCAAGCATGTGGCAATGCAAAAATTTTAAATACCATAATTCTAGAGATATGTACCTTAATCGAGGACTCTATAAATATCGTAGCCTTGCTCACTAGCATGACAAAGATTCTGAGTATCATGATTTTGGTCAGACGCATATGATTATCAAACTGTGTGATTTTCAGACTATTATTGTTGGAGGTTTGACCAAGAAGGAGTACGACCATTTTAATTTTGAGGACAAAATTCTTCTAAAGGGGATAGACTTGTAGCACCCAATTTCTAAAATAAGTGTAATTTTGAAATTTTGTAATTTTAATCTTTTAATAATGATATTTAAATCATGATATGATTTTTGGTAATTTTTAATTATTTTAAAACTAATTAAAACCATGACTTGTGATTTTGATGTGCTGCTAGTGAAACCCTAGAGACTACTTGACCTAGAGCCTAACCATGTGATTAGGATGACTAATTGCAACTTTTTAGCCTAAAAATATTTTGATCATTTTGATAATTTTATGAAATTGTAAATTATATTAATTAAATATGTGCTAGTTAATTATTTGAGACTTGACCTAGAAGTTTAGCCTAAACTAGATTAGTCATGAGGATTAGATGATGATTAGAACTTTCCTACTAAGTGCAAAGATTAGAAATATCTAGATATTATGTTAGTAGGATATTTTGGTTAGATATTAATAAAGGTAAACCCTAGTTTTGTTTCTAGCCTTTGATTGAGCTTGATTTGCATGGAAAGAGCCTTAGCCACTCATCTAACCTTGCAAAACCCTAACCCTAACTATTCCTACAGCCATCATGCCCATCTCCTCCCTATTTAATCACCACTACACAAATTCCTTGCCTCTTTTCATTCCTACAAAGAACCCTAATAGTGTTCTTCCCCAAACCTTCACTAATTCTCCATTTCTCCTCCAAATTGGACCAAACAAATTGCATTGGACTCCCCTACAGTAGAGGATACTATTGGTGGCTAGCTTGCAATGTTTAGGAAGCTCTTGGCCATTGCAAGTTGGAGAGAAGCCCTTATTTCATAGGCCTTTCTTTGAGATTCACTCTCAATAGGTAAATACCTATAAAACCTATTTAAATTTTGTTTTCTTTTCAATGATGCATGCATATAGGTATACCCAAGTTGTAGAGTGAGTTTGGTGCAAAATAGTATCCATTTCGTGTTCGTATCGGACACGTATCAGTCCCTATAAACCTATGTTTGATGAAATGCCACAAAGAAACTTTTATTGATAATTTCTAAAACTAATTTCAAAGATTTATAGCCCTTCATGTGTGTTTTAATACCCTTACTGACTGAGCACATTTTTGAGTCGAATTCGTGTCTAAAACTGGACACGAACCTGTGCACGAGACTGCGTCTCAGTGCCCTGATGACACACACTATTTTTTCCACGAATTGGACACGTGGACTCGTGCCACTTGGTTCGAGGGTGGGGGCCGACACTGACAGGCCACCCCAAAAGTTTGAGGCAAGTTCGTGTCGTGTCGGACACGAAATCCGGCCCGCACTATTTTGGTACAGGGTGTGTACAGTCAAATTATTTCGACTGATACTCACTTCGTGTTCTTCGTGGACACGACATAGACACAAATTAGTGTGTCTAGTACGAAGCTCTACCCCTACTCTACGTGTGTGCATGATCTCGTGGGTATTCGTGCCCTGTGTTGTGTGCAATTGTACGCGACATGGCCGTACGAGGCCGTATGTTTCACTGTTTACTTATACTTTCCTTTTGGTTTATTTTGGACACTTTGTGTCCTAATTTTTGGACACGAATGGACACGTGGACATGTCAAATATGTCCCTAATCACTGCACACATGTTCCTACTTTAATTTTGAGATTTTTGTGTTGTTATTTTAGGTTTTCATTTGAAATATTCATGTGAACAAGTTATTTCAGTTCTCAATTTTTTGTTGACCGTTCGAATTGGGTTTTCTAATTTTTATAAAATCTTTTAATGTGTGTATATATATGTAAATACAAGTTTATACATGTATTATACTGAGGTTACATGTATGGTATACTAGGATGTATTGGATGGGTTTTGTCAAATGTTTCAGTTTCGAATAATTGAAATTGAGTTTGGAAATTGCTGTTCAGAGGTTTTGATTTATATATAGATGTTGTTTTATTCCCAGTTACAGATTTAGTGATTTGGGTTTCGATTTATACACTGTTCCACATGTTTCCTCTTCACAGTTTTGTTAAACTGATTTTGAACATGAAATGGGTTTACATGGTTTTGAATGTTGATGTTATATATATTAAGTATGTTATCATGTCTTGATCTTGTATGTAATATTTATATATATTAGTTTCAGATATCCATACGTATGTATAGATAACGTAAATGTATATAGGTAATATATAATGCATATGAACTGAAAACTGAGATCAGTCCCCCTCTACATTTCAGTCTTTCCTTCCCACTTAAATGATATTAATGTATGTAAATATGAATGTATGAATGTATATAATGTATGTAAGCAAGCATGTATGATATGTAATATAGGTAATGCAAGAATAAATAAATGCAATGCAAGAATACATCCTAATCTAATGCAAGCATGTAGGATTGAATGTGATGAATACATGTAATGTATATATATCCAAGTATGTATTGCAATATAGTATGTGTATAGATGCCTTGGTATGGTTCACATTGTTTTTCTTTGCTTATGTCTAGCCTTGATTGTCTAGGCTAACTTGGTTAGGACTAGTTAGACTTGTTAGACTAGCTTGGACCTAGAATAGCTAAGTTGACCAAGATTTGACCAATATAGGCCAAATTGGTCTTGTGGATTTAAGTTTGACTAGGGTAGACCAAGTGTGACCTAGTTTGACTAGAGTAGACCAAGTGTGACCTAGTTTGACCTAGATAGTTGACCAAAGTTGACAAGAGTTGATTTTGACCTAGTTTGACTTAGAATCATGTAGTTTGCATTTGCAGATTTTTATTATTACAACTTGAGTACTTTATAACCTATTTTACTCTAAATAGGACTTTGTGACACCAGTTCGGACATCTATTCATATCAGTCATTCAGGCTGACAGGCGAGTACATTCTCTGATCATTTTATACTTGTTAGGATTTATATTCTTGCTCTAGATTACTTTACATGATGCTGTCATGTTATTATCACGGATTGGTACCCTATGGATCTTGTCATGCGATGTTATCCCCCTCGGGGTGCATTAAATACAGTTTTCTTATACTTTTCACGAACATCTTGTATTTCATGTACACCTCTATTCATGTATACTTTTGTGCAATCTTGTACTCTCATGATCACGTGAGCAAACATGATAAAAACCTCTTGTGCAAGATAATGTAACTTGACTGGATCCTTATATATTGATTGGGGAGGGTGAGTAGGAAATTATTATGTGATCAAAATCCCATCTTTTGAAATCTTGTAAAACTCTTGTATATGTCCATTGTGCCCTCACGTATAATGGAGTCCTATCTTTTAAACCTAAACTGTTTATATAACCATCTTATGCTCTAAATCACAGGTTACTTATAGTTCTAACTTATCTTGCATATAGATATTTCCAGTTATCCAATCTCTCTCTTTTTTATATATATTTCCTTACACTCCATGTATCTTACTCTTTTGCATACTTTATATTTTCTAACATGATATGAACTGCGTGAGATGTATTGTGCTCGTTCCTGTCCTGACTGGACCTGTTGAAGATATTACAGATGATGATCATGACTGCCCTACCTTCTATGGGACACATGATGGTGACATTCAGGAGCCTGAGGAGGATCTAGCTCAGTAGAGGGTGCCTAGTTTAGTCTAGTACTTATAGCTTTCAATTTGTATCAGATTGTTCCGATTGTTAGTTGAGACTTAGTTATATTCAGGACTTGTATTTATTTGTGTTGGATATCTATATGTGTGTTGTGATGACTTTACTTATATATTCAGTTCTTTCTTTTTATCTTATTCCATATCGTGCTCTATCTTTCCTAGACTTGTGATTGAGATATAGAGTTAAGATGTTATATTATACCTCCGTGCGGAGATGACAGGTTTATATATCTTGTTGTTAGATGTTAGATGTTATAGATGACCTATACAGCGTTCTACCGCCGATACTACGATGTAGGCTGGACGTACCCACGTTCTTGTGCCCCTAAACACGGTGCGGGTCGTGACAACTCTCTTAGAAAATGGAACATCGACGATATACTAACTGGCATCGACGGTATACCATTCTCTACACAGAAAAACATTCTATGAAGATAATCGGCATATGACGGTTTATGGCTGTATACCGAAGGTATACCGATTCTCTTGTTCAAAATTTGTTATGTGACAAAAATCGACATACCGGCGGTATACCGATTCGTACCGACGGTATACCGAATTCTTACTCAGAAATCTCTCTGTGACAAAAAGTGGCATACCGACAGTATACCGGCTGGTACTGATGGTATACCGTTTTCCTACTCAGAAATAGTTTTGTGACAAAAATTGGCATACCGACGTCATACCGGCTCGTTCCGACGGTATACCGTTTTCTTACTCAGAATTAGTTCTGTGAAGAAAACCGACATACCGACGGCATACGGGTCTGTACCGCCTGTATTCCATATGCTTTATATTTGATTTTTGAATCAGATATTAGCATTAAATGCTCCAACGGCTAGATTTATTACCGTTACTGTTCAGAACGGTATACTGATGGACTGCCGCCGCATACAGACGATATTCCGTCAGCCGAGAGTTTGGAGTATTAAATGTCTTGCTCTCTTGGTTCTCTATTTAAGGTGGTTGTGTCCTCTCTTTAAAGACATCCACTTGAGGCTTAAATTTTCTCAACAACCAAGAGCCTCACCATTACTACTCTACCCAAAAGCTTTAATTTGTCATCCTACCAAATGTGCTAGAGTATTCAAGAGTTGTATTCTTCGATCTTCAAAGTGTTGGAGAAGATCAAAAGCCTTCTTTCTTTTCTATTGAAGTTGACGAGCCTTCGGAGGAAAACTCGTGTGTTGAAGTTGACGAGCCTTCGGAGGAAAACTCGTGTGTAAGAGGTTGACGAGCTCTTCGGATCCAAACTCGTATTGAAGTTGACGAGTTCTTTGGATCCAAACTCGTGTGTAACTATTTACTCAAATAGTGGATTAAAGCCGGAGAGAGTTTCGGGACTGGAGTGCCCCTTGGGAGGATACCAGGATACATCGAGTATTTGATTTTTTCTCTCTCTATCTCTCTTTTATTATCATATAAATTCCTTAGTTCTCCTGGTAATCATTTTATTACCCTATTCACCCCCTCTAGGGTTCTACATAATGGACAGAATTAGAGAGGCTCAGTACCAGGACGATGGTTTGAGAAGTCTTAGAGCTCAGGTGCAGGCTGGGTTACTTTAATTTCTCTATTGCTAAAGATGGTTCTTTGAGGCACAAGACTAGGCTATGTGTGCCGAGTGGTGATCTATGGGAAGAAGTGATACAGGAAGCACATCGCTCTCAGTATTCTATGCATCCTGGAGCTACCAAGATGTACAAGGACTTGATAGATCATGTATGATGGTATGGAATGAAGCAGAAAGTAGCACGTTTTTGTTCTAGATGATTAGTATGTCAGCAGGTCAAAGCCGAAAGGCAGAGACCATGTGGTTTGCTTCAACCATTACCAATTCGGAGTGGAAGTATGAGCATATCACTATGGATTTCATTTATGGACTTTTGCGTACTCCAGGAGGGAAGGATACGATTTCGATCATCGTTGATAGGTTGACCAAATCGGTCCACTTTATACCATTCAAAGTAGGACTGTTCACAAAGAAGCTTGCAGATCTGTATGGGAGACGGATTATTCGATTGCATGGGGTACCTATGAGCATTGTATATGATCGGGATAGCAGATTCACTTCTCACTTCTGGAGAAGCTTACATGCTAGTTTAGACACACATCTTAAATTTAGTACCGCTTATCATCCTCGGACTGATGGACAGTCGAAAAGGACTATTCTGACTCTTGAGGACATGCTTCAGACTTGTATGCTAGATTTTAGAGGCTCTTGGAAGGATTATCTTTACTTGGTAGAGTTTTCACACAATAACAGCTACCAAGCCAGTATTAAGATGACTCCTTTTGAAGCATTATATGGTCGAAGGTGTTGCACTCAGTTGTCTTGGGATGACGTGGGAGAGCGAGCCTTATTGGGGCCCGGTTGTAGATGATGCAAATAAGGTGAAGCAGATCAGAGAGAGACTTCGTGTGGCTCAGGACAGACAGAGGCACTGGACTGATAGCCACCGAAGACCGTTAGAGTTTGAGGTAATATGTTGTGATATTAATTTTATTTTAGTGACTAATTAGGATTTATGTTCTAAGTCTTGTCTTTAATTCTAGGTGGAAGATTTGGTTTTCCTAAGAATTTCTCCAATACGGGGCACCATCCGATTCTGTCGAGGCAGAAAACTTAGCCCAAGATTTATTAGGCCTTTCAGCATTCTTGAGAGGATTGGGACTGCTGCCTACCGACTTGACCTACTACCTACTTTGGAGGATGTGTACAACATGTTTTACATGTCGCAGTTGAGGCATTATATTTCTGACCCGACTCATGTGATCGACCATTCAGAGGTCAGAGTGGGTCATAGCCTCAATTATCAGGAGCAACCTGTCAGGATCGTTGATCGTCGAGAGAATGTGCTGCACAACCAAATGATTCCTCTCATCCGAGCAGCTTGGAGTCACAATTCTATGGGTGAGTCGACTTGGGAGCATGAAGACGAGATGAGAGATATTTTTCCTAGTCTTTTTGTTTGAGTGTTGTATGCTTGTTATTTTAAATAAATATTCAAATTTTGGAGGACGAAATTCTTTTAAGGAGTGTAGACTTGTAAGCACCTAAATTTAAAATTTCTATTTTTGGAAAACAATGTCATTATTTTTGGAATTTATAAAATCATTTTTAAAATTTATGGATTTATTTCTAATTTTAATTATTGTTATTTAATAATTAGTTAATCTTTTTTTAGATTTATTTTATTGTTAATTAATTCCTTGTAAGCCTACCAAGCCTTGGGCTTCGATTGTGGGCCTATAACTTTGGGCTAGAGACCAAATGTTAGTTAGTCTTAATTATTGGGTTAGTTGTTAATTACTTGATTAGTTAGTAGTTAGTTATGATCAATTAGTAGGTTCCACTATTGTCCCTAGATCTATTACATATTACAGGATTGCCACTTATGTTTGGAGAGCACACTACTATTCTACTATTTAAATATTGGGGACTCCCTAGTATTACGCAAATAATTCACTCTCATTCTCTCTTCTTCTACTAACCACCCTGTCCGACCGAGCTCCGCCTGCCGGGCCACCACGGTCCGCCGCTCGCCGTCGAGCTCTAGTAAACTCCGGTGAACTCTGCCGCCTCGTCGTATCTTCCTCTTTTCCTGACTCCACCACACCTCTCTTCCTCTCCCTTGTTCTCCATTGCTGACCACCGACACTGGACCATCTCCTCATCCACTGCCACAGTCTTCACCACCACCATTAACCACTACCGTGACCTAACCCAGATCTACTCTGACCCTATAGCCACCACCAGCACCACCCAATATCGCCACAAACTTCACTAACCAACCACCCTCACCACTCCTCAAACCCTACCTCCACCACTCCGTCGAACAACCATCTGTCACCACCACAACCACCACCCAAGCTCACGACCACCGATTACCACCACCCAAGCTCACCGCCACCGACTACTAACACTCCATAATACTACAACCGTCTCCTCCGATGCCATCCCTAGTCCCAGATCCATACATGAACATCACCCTAACATCACCACCGCCATCGAAACCCTAGTTACCTGAGATCGAGTCAGCGCCACCCACCGGAACCCTAACCACCGTATCGTCTCCTCTTCTGGTGCCAGATCTCCACCGTGCCGAATTCCGGTGATCTTCTCCGCCCTCAGGTCTGCTCTTGTCTTCACGAATCTGATCATTAGATCGTGCACCGGCGATCGAACTGCCCGTACCGCCACTCCTCTGCTTGGGTTCAGTGACTAACCGGTACTGTGTCCAGCCCTCTTTCTGCGAGGCAGTACGTCCTTCCGTGTCGGTGGTCGTCCATACCTCCGCGGCCCCAATCCCAGCTCCGGTGAGCTGCTCACTGCTGAACCCCCTCCTTTCATGTTATCGTTCTCCTTCTCTTTTCATTTCTTCTCCCTTCTGTTTCTTCTCTCTCAGCCTTCCTTCTCCATTATATTTGGGGCTACATACTATGGGCCAAGCCCTAGGGAAAAGAATGACTGGGCCTGAGCACAGTGGACCGAGCTGGGCTCAGAGCCCAGTATCAATTCTTTTCTGCTCTTTTAGTTTTTTTTGTCGATAGTTGTTTAGGCCAGGCCCATATATATATAGTATAATTAGACATGTATATTTGTATATATTGGTACATATATTTTTATACTATATATGTTAAATAATTATTTAGTAAATATTTTTATAAATAATTTACAAGTAGATTTTAACCTATTTAACCTTGAATTTAATTAGAAAATCTAAAATATTTTTATATTATATTTTAACTATAAATCTAATTACCAGAAATTATAAATCTAATTACCAAAAATTAATGATGTAACCTAATAAATATTTTCTAATATAATTTCAACTATTTTTACTAATAGAACTTACTTTCGAAATATTTTCCAAAATAGTTTATGATTTTAACCCTACATTTCTTTCTATTTATCCTAATTGTAATCTAATCGTGCACTTCTAATTTTGTGATTGTACTCAATCTCTGTGAATCTATCGACGATCTACCTATTATGGACGATCTTAGACTATTATTGGACGTTATGATCTTCGTCGACTATGACTTGGGATGATATGATCTTGGGGATTATTATTATATTCTGGACCTTGGACTTTGATACTTTTCGTGTTGACACGTTCGTGTCGCGCACGTCGACGTTAGATACCCGAGGCAAGTACTTATAGTGAATACTTTCATTTTTTGATAGTTATTATATTTGTCATGACCTGCATCCAGTATAGGGGCACGTGTAGTGAACAACGACCAACCTACGCCGCAGCATCGGCTGTAGAACACTGTCCTAAGTTACACAAATAACTATAACACAATATAAATGTACCTGTCATAGATAACTCCGAATGGAGGACAAGTATAAATGATAACACTGAATACCCAATCACAATCTAAAGCATGATAAGATATCAAAGAAGTCTAATAAACTTTAATTGTCTAAAACATCAACAACTACTAAATACAATATCAAAATCCAAATCTCGAATGTAATAACAAAGTCTCCACTATATATATATATATATATATATATATATATATATATATATATATATATATATATATATATATATATATATATATATATATATGCCAAAAGTTCTAACAGTTAATCTGTCAAAAACTATAATAATAGCAAAGTTCCTCGGTAATCACTCATGAGTATCAGGACCCATGGTTTCTATCCCCTCCTCGGATCTGTAGAATGTGGGACAAAAGTCCTTTAAATAGTCATCTAAAAAAATATCCAGTTAGGATGGAACGAGCACATCTCTTCTAGCAATTCCAATTAATGACAAAGACTATAAAAAGTTGTAGTAAGTAATACTTGATGAACATGGGAAGAATGAACCATGAAATGAAATAGAATAACAGCTAACTAAAGTACAAGGAAAGTAAATATGGTGAACCAGTAGAACATGGTAATAAAGACTGTAAATAAAGATATTGAACTAGAAAAGATGTGATGTGATTCCAACAAGTATGATGTGAATCCAGCAAGTATAATGTGAGTCCAGCAAGAAGCACTAAACCAGTGTGTTTTGAAATACCATTTTCGACATGTAAACGGCTAGGAGTAAATACGGCACATCGCACACTTGGCAAGTGTGCGATGACTATATTTCTAGATTCGACTAGTAGTAAATATGGCACATCGCATACTTGACAAGTGTGCGACGGCTATCTTTCCATATTAGGCCAGTAGCAAATACGGCACATTACATACTTGACAAGTGTGCGACTGTTATCCTTCCAGATTAGACCAGTAGTAAAATGGCACATTGCACACTTGACAAATATGTGACGGCTATCTTTCTAGATTAGACCAGTAGAAAATACGACACATCGTATACTTGACAAGTATGCGACGATAATCTTTTCAGATCAGACCAGTAGTAAATATAGCACATCGCACACTTGACAAGTGTACGACGACTATCTTTCCAGATTAGACCTGTAGGGGTGATTCCAGTATGATTAGGAATGTTTACATGTCTGCTCGAGTATTTTCTCGTCCCGACCAGTACAAGTAAATCCATATCCCGACACGTAAATCAAGTACAAGTCCAGCTAGAAAGTAAGTGATACCAGTAGGTATTTTCAGTAGGTGGTTCAAGTAGGTGATTCCAAAAATAGAGGCCAGACAGGTAAGATGAATGTGTCGCAAGTATATAAATTCAGAAATACCAATCCATGTCATGTCAGAGAATCATATAATACTATACTAAAAGTTGAATCATAATAATCATCAGATAATAAAAACTATCAGAGGATGTACTCGCTTGCGGTCCTGAACAATAAATGTGGATCGAGGTCCAAACTGATGTCATACAAACCTATATACGAGATTAAATAATATATTTAAATGCATTAATTATATGCTTTTAGGCCTTTTCTAGGTCATAAAAGTCAAACTAGATTATAGCTAGTCAAACTAGGTCAATTCTAGACTTCCGATATCAAACTAGATCAATTTGACTTATATGTTGACTTTTGGGTCAATTTGGTCAACCTTGGTCAAATCGAGTCAACCTAGGTTAAGTTAACCTATTCCAATATATTACCCACCTAGATACACTATATATATATATATATATATATATATATATATATATATATATATATATATATATATATATATATATATATATATATATATATATATACACTTCATCACTTTCAATGGGTAATCTTTACCCTAACATTAGGAAATCACCTATACTCTATTTTTTAACACCCTAGCTCTCTATCCATACCCCCTTTCATATACCTATACTAACATTACCTTATCTATGTGTCTCTACCTATTCCATATAGGTTATGGGTATACCCCTGTTACCTATCTCCAACCTAGCTAATTACTATACCAATTACCTTACCCCTTTACCCTACATGTATCACTACCTACATATATGTATACACAGCTCCACCATTTGACCCATGTATCATATTTCCATTATCTATTACCCTAATACATTACCTTACCTTACCTCACCAACACTAACCTTTGCCCAAAGGGGGCTGTCCCCTCACTCACTCTTAAACCTGTCACTCATATATATCCCAAGGCCAAGCCTTGGCTGCTCATCCATACACTATTTAGTGCAGAGGGCAATAACCCAGGCCATACTGATGTAGGCAGTATCTTACCTGAACTTCAATGCCAACTGACAGTACACTACCAATATCATTTCTTCAAATACCTATTGTGTACAAGTAGGATACTCAGGATACACACCCAATTAAGTGCCACACCCCTAATACTCAACTATTACTATTTGTATATATATATCAAACCCTTCATATACATCTAAAATAATCATTTTCAATACAATTTTGTATAACACTCACATCCACTGTCCTTCCTCCTTGTCCTCACTCTCACACTACCCTTACTGACACTCACTCTCCATACACTCCTAACATCTATTTATACATTCCCTCAATATCTTTACGCATACACCTATCACTTATATATATACACACTCCCATTCCCTATGTGCTGCTGTACTCGAGCCCCATACTGCCTGTGCACTTGTGCACAGGTTTGCCATCCTTCACTTGTTGCACATATGGTAGCCACACCCCTTCTCCATAACACACACTACAATGAACCCCTAGTCTCTCACACACACTTTCACTTACACACCCTATTGTAACATCACATGCCACACACACAGAGGCCACTGTTGCCAACAGTGGCCAATGGCCCTGCGTATCACTGCTGCCTGTCAATTTGGAATGGCAGGCACTATTGTAGGGCCTACACACCCTGTATAGGGGCCTGTAATAGTTTCCAGGACTCACATTGGCCTACCAACAGCAGGGCCAACCTCAATTTGCCTTGGCCTGCCAAGGCAAGGGCCAAGGAACCTTCACACTTGTGCCAAGCCTCTAGTATTGCTTTACATTGCCCTACAAAGCAACAAATAACCAAGCAAAGCCAAGCATTGGCAAGCTTGTTGTTGCTGTTGCTTGCCCTGCTACAACAAAATGGCTAACCTAAGCGCCCTTATATATTAACTGATGCAATAATGTCCAAACAAGGACTGAAAAAAGACTAAATATCAAATGGAGTTCAATTGATTAATACTAAGTTCAAAAGGTTACTGAACAATGTGTTGGGTTTTGGCCTTTTATTTTGGAATTTTAGTCCCACATCGGCTAGGCCAAAGGTGTTGTATCTCTATATATTAGCTATGATTTTTTAGAGATGCACATGTGGTGTGAAGGTGCACATAGGTGCACCATGTGGGGGTATTTTTCTAATGGAAAAAGGCTAAATCAACAATGAAGCATTCATACTTTTTGCACTTGGAAAATTTATTTCCATTGGAGCTAGCGACTCGTACTCAGACTCGGGCTCAGGGGCTCATGAGGCATAATGTGGCATTTTATTGGCACACTTTGCACTTAGCACTCCAGCATCGTTGCTAGGCTTATAGTGCGCTTAAGTTGCGCTCATTGCGCGAGCATCTTGCGCAGCTAATTAAGCACGTTGTGCGGTTTACATAGGTTGTGCAGGTTACGCGCATTGCACGGTTTGTGTAGAGTGCACGCAGTACACAAGTGGTGCACATTGCACGAGTAGTGCAGTGTGCGCAATGTGCGGCTTGTGCAGGTTACACGTGGTGCGTGTGGCGCAAGTGGTGCTGTACGTGCTGTGTGCACAGTGTGCTAGTTGCGCAGGTGGCGCAAGTTGCGCACGCTTCGCAAGTTGACTCAGATCGTGTCTATAGACTATTTGAGCGGTTACAGCACGTTCGAGGCAGTTTTTTCCATGTCCCGAACGTTCTGCTAACTTAGTAGTTACTGTGTGGGCTTATATAAGGCTCTCTTCTCTCTCACAGTAAGTATGCAAGTAATCATAGAGTACAGAAGTATTTCTTAAAACAAGTACAGAGTTCAGAATTCCTTACGAATTCCCACAGACCTTGAGAGAGATGAGTAGCGTTGCACCAGCGTCACTTAGCGTCGCCGGAGTTCGCTGCCAACCAGGAGTTATAAGAGCAGAGTGTTCCAGAGTTCTCCGACGAACTTGCTGCTTCCTGGAAGCTATTCGTATGGGGAAAATTAAGCTTTGAGCAATGGTAATCATTCACCCCAGCAGGCCATCTTCCATCTTTCGTCTGTCGTCGCTGTTGTGTTAGCATTTCTATTCGTACCTTTTGTTTAGATGTGCTACTGTTATGAAATCTTTTTAGATTATCGTAATCTAGAATCCTCCTAGGATCTCTGTTGTGCACCATCTTTGAAGTGTTGCGTTGAAACATTGTTTTTACAATTGTTTCATTTTCTCAGTTTTCTATCGAAAATTGTGCCCCGACATTAACAATATGAACAATAGAGGCCCCCCACACTAATACTGATACCACATCCCATATGTGGGGTTGAACAAAGTATCATGACTGGTACCAATGAGAGACTGATACAAATGCAAACAAGGGCTGAACATGCTAACTATGGACTGATACAAGATGTAATAGGACTGAAACATTAAATCAAATATAGGACTAACCAATAGGTAAATCCCCTCATTCTCCATTGACTGATAACTGATATAGGTATCTAATGACTTATAACAAAGAAATTAGAGGACTGATCATATGTCCTACAAGGACTGATACCAAGATATGGCCCAACTGAAACAAATATGTATAGGGGTGAACAATATAGACTGATAAAAAATCAAATAGAAAACTGAAACATAACTGTGTAGGACTGAACAATATGATATGACTAATACAACCTAGTATATCCTAATTACTGATACATGGTTATAGCCTAACAAGGACTGATATCTAATAGGGCTGATGAATTAAACAACAAAGGACAGATGCTAAAGAATGTGTAGGACTGATGCTAAATCAGTCTACTGACATCAGTCTACTGACTGATTATATATCAGTCCATAGGCTGATAACACCATCCCCCCTCCCTCTTATACATTGTTCAGTCACAAACATAAGAAAACAGTCCTAACATTGAATTAAAATAGTCTCTTATATACATTAATATGTTAGAACATATATTACCCCAAATATATCACCAATAGACTTACAAGTGATAAACTATATTAACATACAACTAAAACCAAGTATCAAAACTGAATTGAAGAACATTGGGTGTTCCTTTGGTCATTTTGCCAAACACTTGGCGTGCGTATAGGGAGACGTTATGATACGCCATGATACGCACTGCAAATGGATCCAAACTTGACCTAAAATATACCCATATGTTCTAAATCACAAGTATGACCTAATGAACCTATTCACAAACCCTAAAAATATCATTTTCGGATTTCCCCTAAAATGGGTCAAAATGTAAAGGGGAAAGTCTCTAAATGTGAAAAAGAAGAGTCAAAACTCCTCTTAATGGAAGTCCTAAAGCATGAGTGTTCCTAATTGATGCTTCTACACTAATTAATGTAATTTAGAAAGTTTATAATGCATATACCTACTGGGAGATGGAGTCCTAATAAAAATGGCTCCAAGATCTAGAAATCCCCAAGCTCTAAGTGCTTCAATGTCTTACTTCTAGAGTCTTCTACTCTCCATGGGAAAGAAAATGGAACAGATTTGGGTCAATTTGGAGAAAATTTGGTGGTAGAAATAATTTGGGGAAAAACTTCTAATTAGGGTTAGGATTTTGAATGAAAGGAGGAGAAGAAGATGAAGTGAGGCTATATATAGAAAGTGGGCTGCCATATGAGGTTTAGTTTAAGGTTTTGGCTAATGTAAGTTGTCCACTAAGCCCCTCTCTCATGTCATGACAAGTTTAGGGAATAAGCCTTTCTTCCTAATTAGGTGTTTAGTCAAACTTCCTAATTAATCTTGCTGGTCTAACTAGAGGCTAACTAAAGTTCAATTAGGATAGTCCTAATAATTTAATTAGGTGGTCATGTCAAGTTAGTTTAGGTCCTCTAGGGTCACTAACAACCATTCTAACTAGTATCTAACCACTAATCATATAAAATAATAAAACATATGCACTATATTCAATATTATAGATAATTAATCCAAAAATATAATTATGAGTTTTAAAAAATAGATTTATCACTAAAAAATTAATTTGAATACCATTAAACATAATAATAACAAGAATTAGGAAAAAGTCAAAAATAACCCTCTTCTGGAAAGGTGGTGGTGAAAAGTCTACCCCCCTTAGAAAAATGTTGTCCTAGAAATTTAAAGTTGGCCGTACTCCTTTTAGGTCAAACCCCCAACAATTAAGGTCAAAAAATTCTACCTAACAACATGCAAGATCATGGTCCTACTGGTCGTGATTTCACAGTCTCAATCGAGATCACTATACTATCTACCACATCACAAAACATTCTAACAGGTACTAATGAAATCACACAACAAGATGGAAAATGACATAAAAAAGACTAGAAAAGACAGAACTGCTAACCCATCACCCGTTATATATATATATATATATATATATATATATATATATATATATATATATATATAGTGCTTCCTTTTTGGCTCTTGTGGGCTGCCAAATGAAATACCGACGCATTCGACCTTGATGTCGAGGTATCGAGCAAATAACTCACGAGCAACTAGGAGAGTACCAGCCAGATGTCGCCATGATGATTTTTGAGTATACCTAGATCTTTGATACTATGTAGTTGACCTTAATATGTTTATCTTATTTCATGTTGCTAGACTTGTACTTAGTAGCCAATGTTTCAATTTGACTTTACTATTAGACTTGTATTCATTAAGCTATGTTCCATTTTATATTCGGGCTTAAGCCAAGATATGTATTATGTGGCTGTAGACATAACTTACTACGTCTATCATTTCACTGCAAAAAAATGTATAGTGATGGAAGAAAATGCCGCTAAATCAATATAGTAACGCCCAGTCGACCAAAACACGTCAGCGTTAAACACGATGTCACTATCTAATTGACGTCACTGATTAGCCTCTAATTCGACAAAAAGTCGACCGTACGATGAAAGAAAAGCAACGATTTATAGTTGGCACAGTGGCCGATCACTGACCAATCTTCGACGCATTACTGTGAAGAACAACTGACCAGAAAAGCAACGAGCATTTAGCCTGTAACCTCCTGTAAACCAAATTTTAATATTTTATGAATTAATAAAATTTTCCATTATATCTTTCTATATTTTTCCCCAAAATTTAAATCATGAATTTTAATTTTTTAATTAATTATTCAAAATATATTTTATAATTAAATAAGCCATAGGTTTTTGGCTTATATATTTAATTTGGGTTCCCTAGATTATTGGATTTATGAAGCAATTATATGAGACATTTAGTACATAATTTCTTTTGGGCTTCAAATAGTTTTGGGGCTTAAATAGCCTAATAAACAAAATTAGTATATTTGGACTTTATATATATATATATATATATATATATATATATATATATATATATATATATATATATATATATATATATATATATATGGACTTCAAACCATTAAAATATAAATTTTATATGTAAATTATTTTTGGGCAAGATTTAAATTATAAATATTTTTGGTTTGATTAGATTTATATTTTAATATAATATAAATGGATTTATTTTGGGCTTGATTATTTAATTGGACTAATTTTCATAGAAGAACTTCCTAGAAGTTTCTTCTCACATGCATGGAAGCAAGCCCTTCACCTATATATATATGGCTATTCCCATTCCTCAACCCATCCATTCCATTCACGTGTCTGTGTACCGTGTCTGTGTCTATCCATTTCATTCATATTTTTTTTACATTTTTATTTTAATTTTTCGTATCCAACACGTCATACATTTTAATTTACGTGTCCGGTGTCGACAAGTCGACACGGACGACACACACACACACACACTTACCTCCTGACCCTTGCTCAGCCGCTACAACCACCGGTGGCCACCACCATCACACTCCACCCCACTGTCACCACTGTCCCGACCTTGTCCCGGTCGTCCATACCACCCTATGGCCGACCATCTGGCTACCGTTAGTTTCCCTCGCTGTCACCACGAGCTCCCTGAACCTCCTCTCACCATGCCTCATCGGCTCAAAGACCACCGCCTCCATCACTCCCATCCATCCGAGCCATTAAGCTCAGTCAGTGTCATACCCCAAAACCAGAATACTGACAAGTAGGGACGGACCAGGCCAGCTACATATACCAAAGTACTCCAGTATCCTAAAATATGGTCAAAGTTGTAGATGTAGGGGTTACTACTACAAGCAAACAGTCAATCCTAGGTTAAAATAATCATAGATATCTCAATCACAGATAAAAAAGTAAAGTACAAGAGTATGATCATCAGGCATATAAGATAGTAAAGCTTCCAAAACTATAATATATAGATGATCATGATGCTAGTAATACAAAATAAAGAACTAGTAAGAGTGTACGTCATACATGATTAGCTTTAGCTGTAGTCTAAAAAATATACAAATCATGTCTAAGTCCGTAGGCCAAATATCAAGTCCAAAATACGAGCTAAGCACGTGCTCGGTGGCTAAATACAGCAGAAGACTATATAGATAAGAGTGGATAAGAGAAGGAACATCCACTCAGGCACCCTGGTGCTCCAGGTGGTCACCAACGAGTGGAAGGTCCGGTAGATCCTTTGGCTCCTCTACCAAATCTGGTCAAACAAAACCAGTCGAGTCAGACCCCCAATTGAAAATACCGTAAAGGAAGCCAAACTATGAACTAAAATAGTATATAATTCGTAATAACACTAAAGTAAAGCAGTAAAACGAGACAAGAATAGTACAAATGGTACCACAATATATATGAGAGAAAATTAAAAACATGTAAGGAAAAGCAACATGTGAACATGTAAGGGTGAAACTTAGCATGTAATGAAGTCGATCATGCAAGATAAGTAGTGAAACCGAGTATGTGAGCAAGAATAGTAACATGTACAAGAATCTAAATACTGATATAGCAAGCTAGAACAAGACAAGACTAGACAAGACAGGAAAGGACTTCATCCATCAATCACGGCCAAGCAATGAGTATGGCTTGATACATTAGCTAACTAGGGTTATCATAATCCTAATTACTAACATGCATATTGAGAAATCCAATTTGGCCTCCCGCCCTGCAGACTACCCAACTTATCCATGCCGAAGACATAGAGAATAAATAGTGGATACATCACCCATGAGACAAAGTATCCTAAGTAGTATGCTCCGTACGACGGCGAGCTAATAGAAGTACAATATACTTGATATACTGGATTGTCCCACTCGATGGTGTGCTAGAAATGTGCTCATCATGACAGATAGCGACAAGTCCATTGTAAGGGGCCGGAACAAAGGGCTTGCGCGCAACTGAAAAATTCTTCCCTCCCAATGGATCTAGATAATCAAGCTAGTTGTATAGTTCCTAACATTTTCATTCAGGATTATGGGTGTGGCATTCTGCACAATCCATCCTAGACATGAGATATGCAAGACTGGACTTGACAAGACAAGCAAAAGAGTGCACTATAACAAGCTACTACAAGATAAGACAAGACAAGTATCAAGACTGGAGTGCGCTACGATGAGCCACTATATCAAGCTGGACATGTACAAAATTAAGAGTGTGCCATGGAAGGCCACTATCAGGTAGGCTAGACATGTACAAGAAATCTAGGCAAACCTAGTAGTATAAAGCAGAAAACATGGCATGGTATACACGTACAGAATTTTACTTCCAAGGATAATCCATAAAACTAAAACAAAATCATAAATAATAAGACTTGAGAGTCTAATCGGAAGATCCGACGAATTGTCGCAGATTTTTGATGGATTATTCGTTCAGTCACAACAAGTATTTGTACCTAAAATGGGCCATTCGAAAAATTCGGTAGATTATCGCGGATTTCAGATCGGTCATCCGGGAACATGGTAAGAGTTAGTAAATGCAAGAACGAAACTTCGGGCCAGAATCTGGTCCCAAATCTCGCCCGTCTAGTCAGGTTATACTCAATATTGAAGGTAAGTCTCGTATACAAATATGGACTAAGTCTAGTGGTCGAGGTTTTCGTATCATTACCGATACCGAGTTTTCCAATTAAGAAAATATCAGGACATTACAGGAAAACAACACCTAGCTGAAACCAAAATCTGACATGGTAAAAATGACAAGAATCTCGAGGAAAACAATTTTGAAAAAACAAGTTTTAGAAAATAATGAGCTATCATGGCTAGAGAGACCAAAATAGCTGTAAAATAATAAATGTCCAGTAGTTCGGCAAGATGTACTTGCCTAAGATAGTTCCCAGCCTAACTCTTCAACTCCACCACCAATAGGGGTTTATAAACCACATTATGAGGTCTCGAGACCAAGCTCCAAGCTCTCAAGAAATACGGAGTGGAAACAAGAAGAGAAGAAGAGCGTAGAGAGAAAGTAAAAGACATTTCGGAAGAAATCGAACTCGTATATATAGAGAAGGGGAATTAATTGTGACCGTCCGATCGCGACCCACGACTTGATCAGGATTAATCTAGACCATTCACCAAAGAAAACCAAAAAACCATTGGATAATAAGACATATCAAAACCAAGAAACTACTGGACGAAAGAATGTATCATTACTGTTTATCAAAATATTATAGCACTATTCATCAAAATATCCTATCCCAACCGCCGATCGAATGATTCGACGAATTTCCTCAAATTTTCGTTGGGTAATCCGAAATGTCACAACAACTTTTTTCTATCTAAAATGGGCCATTTGGATGGTCCATCAAATTTTTGCGGATTTTTGAAGGATTATCTAAAAGGTTGAATCTCTTTACTTAGAGAAAAATTTTAGGTTCATCATTCCATATGCCAATCCTACACAGGCATATCGTAATGCCATCAGGTATTCTAACTGTCTCAAAAAATCTAAAAATAGTCACAGTCAATAAAACTCAATAAATCAGTAAATACTCATGTATATGTATATAAATATCGATACCGTGAAATGAGTCTCATAGTCGGCCATCCACCTCTCTGAACTCCTCCCACTACTAACTGACCGACCACTACCCCTATCTCAACCATCCATCACCGCTCTTTTTGTTGCATCGATCACCATCGCCATAATCAACACCACCCCTATCCACCGTCACCATACACCATCAGCATCTCATCGACCAACTCCACCAACATCATCAGCCCCATCTTTTATCGCTCACAGCCATAATCGACAACTAGATCTGCCAACACCACTACCGAAGTCGCTCATTCCTTATCGATCCTTAACCTTATATGAGCTTCACGTTCGCCGCCATGGGTTCGTGCGTTGCCTCGCCATGACGGGTTCGTCTTTCAGAGCAGTTGAAGACCCCCACGACTGAGCTTCTCCGACCACTGTACTCAACAGTCAGATTCTATGGCAGCTCCAGACCTGCCACCGCCTGCTGTTGTCCCATCGAGTACAGCTCCTAGCTTCCAGTAGTCGTCTAGCCCCTACCTTCAAATCCAGCTTCTTGAAGCCTACAGCTCCTCCACACCACCAGAACCTGCATTGGAGCAGCGTTGTTAGCGGTAAGCACCACCTTTTTTTTATATCTCTCTCTTCCTTCCCTCTCTCTGCTCTCTCCATCGATCT
>JANAVB010016229.1:5000-23883 GCA_029216955.1 Iris pallida | reverse complement strand
TATTCTGGCATCTTCCAATCAAACACATCATTTTGCGGACATAATAGTCCATTAGGGAGTAGTTTTTCGTGGTTCATGACCCTTGTATGAGGTAAGCTATGGAAACAGGAAGCAGATTGTTCATCTTGTTTATTCGTAGCTTCAATATTTTGACCATCTTCGAAAATATTTCCATCGATAATGAAGTGAGTCCATACCCTTTGATACTCTAGGATCATAGAGAACATGTGGCCCTGTGGTGGTTCAATCTTCTTTTTGTTGCATAATGTAGCCAGAACTTTTTTTTATATTGCTCTCAACAGATTCTACAAGAAACTAATTCTCCTTGTGTCCTTTGCTTTTGATCATCAGAGCACGAGTATGGCAGTATTTACTTATCTTCACTCTAACATACTTGAAGGAATTATGCATAAACAATAAGTTCGATTGTTAATAGTAGGCTTTGATGGATTCAGTTAGTCAAGCTTTGGCTAGTTCCGTGAGCATTTATTGGTGAATTACACAAAGAGTGCACTTCTCAAGCATGGCCTCTTCATTTGTGTCTTGCGCTAATATCTTGTATGCAATTGTGAAACTCCTGTGCATTAATTGGCATCAGCTAAATGTGGAGGCAGACAATCTAGGCCTTCTTGGACTCATGTGCAGCCGTCTTATGGATTTTTATATGTTGCATAGGGACACAGATAGGACACGACATGGAAGGTCATGGAGACACGGATACGGCACCAATTTAGGTGTATCCTAGTTTATTTTGGAGTCTGTAATGTGCCTGATATGTGTCCAACATGACACAGGCCCATTTTTTATTGTTAGTGCTTCCTTCCTAGGCATAGACATAGAACTTGATGGCATGCTAATAGGTCCACTCACTCATTACATCCATACTGATTTTGTCGATGGTTTAGGGTAGGAATATGTGTGATATGGTGAAGTAGACTGTTATCTTACCAATGGTAGCAGCAATGACGTTGCTACCAGCGTTTCATGTTTGGAGCGGCAAGGATTTATGGGAAACAATCTCTTCGATGCGTGAATGCAATTAATCAATTGTATTCATTCATGATCAGGTCAGCTTCCTCTTCCATCTCCATTCTGTGAATACGCTTACCTTAGCTAGAAGAAAGAATAACATATATTTGTTAGTATGAGATATTGGCGGTTCCAGCCAATGATTTTGGGGGAGGTACGTACTTTTAATCTTCCTAGTCAGTTATATTCTTTTGTTGAGCTAGTTGCCTACTGTAGAACCATTAGGTGGTTTGGCTTTTGTATATTTTGATCATCCAACTTTGGGAAAGTCTAAACTTGGGCATTCAAGGGAACTTCAATATAGTGGCCCATGATGTGGTGGATATCTAGTTTTTTGAAAAGGATTGTTGTTTGCACAGGTACTAGTAATGTCTGCAGAATTTTCAACTTTCTGTCCTTTTTCCCCCTTCTTCCAAAAAATTAGTAACTTTCTTTTTCTCTTATTCTAGAGATACGTTGATGTTTATATAAAGTACGTTCTTCAGCATATGTGAACATTCTTGCTGATGTGGTGTATCTTTGATCTTTCAGCCTTTATTGCATTTATTCCATTCATAACTTGAAAATGGCCTTTGGAAATGCAAGGCTGATGCTGCATTGCATAACTGCATGGTTTGCCTTTTGATCAAATTTCATTTAGAAAACAGGTTTCCAAGTTCTGGACTCTTTTCTTTCCTGCCACTTACTACTTGACAACTATATCTAGTGTTTGACATACGTTCAACATTCTGTATTGATTGATCAAACTTCTTTTGGTAAACAGGTTTCCAAGTTTTGAAATTGATGGAGCACTACGAGAGGAAGTACCCTCAACTTGAGAGGCGTTGCAATTTCTCAATTCTCCTCCACATGGTTACAATGTAAGATGTGTATTTGCAGCCACTTTGATTTCACCTTATGTATCACATTTATAAATATTACATCTCATAGAAAAAGAAATATGACATATTCTTTTGACGAGTATATTGGTGCTTCTGTTTGTAGGTGCCAATAAAATGGCCAAAAAGTTGAGACGAATTTTGGTTAATGATTGTCTGTATTGGAAGGTTAATGAAATCCATATTTTTATATACATCACGTGGTGCCTTTTTTCCCTGTAAAAACACACAGACACATTGTCTTGGAATCACATGTTAACATATTTTTGGTGTCAAAGATTGAATCAGGAAAATATTACTCTGACGCAGGACAGTTATGCAACCAAATTGATCATTAAAATAATCTTAGTTCTAGATGGAGGATAGTTATGCATAACCAACAGAGAGATGAAATCAAATATTTGATGTTAGTTCTCTGGTGTTGTTGCTTATTGCAGTTGCTGCTGCTTGTTTCTTTGCGAAGTGACAGTTTGTTCTTTCAGGTAACTGCTCCTTATTTTTTTTTACTTTGAAGTCTTTTAGGATTGGGATTTTTGAGAGCTGATCGTAGTTGAATTTCGATTGATTCTTTAATTGTTCAGTTCATAATTACGTTCCTTATTTTTTCGAACTATTTTTTGCATGCTGTGTCTTCTTCTCTTCTTTTCTTACAAGTAGTAGATTTATTGGGAAGACTAAAGAAATCACCAATGATGGTTCTGTATGTTTAGGATCTATTATCTTAATTTTAATACTTTTGCCTTCATTTGCTGAAGGACACCGAAGGGGGATAAAGCAGGTCAAGTAATGGGGATAAAGCAGGTCAAGTAATGGTAGAGCTGAAGACTGACTTTGCAAAATTTGAAATAATAAATAAAGGAGAGGGTTCGAGTTTGATGCTCGGAAAAGGTGGACGCTAAGAAGTACTAGGATTTGTATATTATGTAATAGACTTTGTTACTCTTAAACAAGTTGAATATTATATTCTTGTAACTTTTTTTTGACATTGTATGGGTTGGAACTTGTTTAATATAATACTTTTTGCACATTAAAGTTTTATTTTTGTTGAAGATGGTTTTGGTTTTATATATATATATATATATTTTATATATATATATATATATATATATATATATATATATATATATTATATATATACATATATATATATATATATATATATATTTTGATGCTTGGAAGGCATTTAAAAAAGTGTCGTAAAAAGTATCCATGACATTTATTAAATGTTATAGAATATTTATAGATGACATTTACAAAGTGTCGTAAGTTCGACGACACTTATGAACTGACATTGAAGCACGTTAACATGACACCGGTAAAGTGCCGTAGAATAAGGATTACATGACATTCAAAAAATGTCGTCATAAAGTTATTACATGACACTTATCGAGTGTCGTTGAAACTAAAAAACTTTCTATGACACCCCCTCTAGACAGCACCAAAAAAGTGCCATAGAAAGTCATTAACGGCACTTTTCGAGTGTCATTAAAACACTTTTTGTTGTAGTGAATTTCAAAGTATATACAAAATGAGTTTGAGATGAGCATGATGGGAGAGCTGAAATTCTTTCTCGGACTGCAAATCAAACAACCAACAATGGGACGTTGATAAATTAAGCGAAGTGCACAAAATATTTATTAAAGAAGTTCGATCTGGAAGCAGTCATACCACTTAGCACTGTGATAGTAACTTCAACCAAGCTTGATATTGATGAACAAGACAAACCTGTCGACATACTTAAGTATCGAGGTATGATTGGTAGTTTGCTTTAATTAACTGCTAGTCGACCTGATATAATGTTTAGTGTTAGCTTGTGTACACGTTTTCAAGCCAACCCTAAGGAATCACATTTATGCGCGGTTAAGAGTATCTTCCGATACCTTAAAGGCACTTCTTCTGTCGGCTTATGGTATCACAAAACTACGTTGTTTGACCTAATCGATTATTTGGATGCTAATTTGACTGGATGCAAAGTAGATAGAAAAAGTACCAGCGGTATATGTCATTTCCTAGGCAAAGCTTTAGTCTCTTAGTTTAGCAAGAAACAAAATTTTGCCGTATTATCAACAATTGAGGCTGAGTATATCATCGCAGGACGTTATTGTGCACAAATTATGTGGATGAAGCAAACCTTAGAAGACTTTGGCCTACTATACACACCCATACCCATTTTCTATGATAAAACTAACACTATCAATTTAACTAAGAATCCAGTATGTCACTCTCGCACTAAACATATCGAGATTCGACATTATTTTCTTAGAGATCATCAACAAAATGGATATATAAACCTTATATACATAGACAAACAGAACCAATTAGCTGACATCTTCACAAAACCTCTAGCGGAAGATCATTTCAATTATTTACGTCGAGAATTAGGAATTTTAGATGTCAATAATATTAATTAATTTTGTTTTATGCAATTATTTTTTAATACTCAAAAGCTGTTTTTGAGACAAGCCTACAAAGGGTCTGTCAGTCAACATGACTACGGTCGAAACGAAGCAGTATTTAATTATTTTTCGGTCAACTCTCGTTAGTTGGGACAGTACCCCTACAGCTAATCTGAAACAATCGCTGTGTACCAAAATTTAATTTATAAAATAATATTAATTATATTAAATTAAATTTAAAATTACTAAACATAGAATTAAATAATTGAAAGGAGTTGATAAAAAGGATGTGGCCCACAAATATATTTTTTCAAAAAAATTCATCAAAAGAATCCCAGGCGAATTCGGCCCGAGTTCGGTCCGAATTCGGCCCGAGTTCTGTTGGGGGTATATGTTTTTAAGTCAGAGCCCGAGGCCCCCTCATCTTCATCTCTTCCAAACTCCTCTCACAACAATAGCAACCACCCGAAAGCTTTTCCAAACCCTAGAATTCTCTAATCCATTGCTCCCAATCCACTTGGAGATTTTTTATCCAAATTTTCGATTCGTGCGAAGAATTCCCGTCTCTAAAACATACTCAATTTCTGTAAGGTATAACTCTCTCCTTCCATTTTCTTCCAGTTCATTAGTTTCAATTCAATCTTGGGAGAAATGCCTAAGGGATTCACTCCTTCTAAGAGGAAGAAGACCAATGCCAGTAAAGAGGCATCATCTTCGAATCCACCAGCGGCAGGATTCACTCTTTTCTTCGGTCCAATCGGCCGACAGTGCATACAATGAGTTTTATTTCAAAACTCATGACTAATTATTGCTATGATATAGTGATTTTATCATGCGCAACATATGCATTGGCGCCCCGATTAAGTGGACTTGCGTTTCCTGACCACCGTCCTTAGTTTGAGGCATTAGGATTACACCGACTTGTCACCAAAAAATTCTCTATAGCTACTAATGCCATTAGATTATTTTATTGCAACTTTGTGTTAGACACTTTTGATGTTAAGACTCGTGTCGGAGGTATTAACATCGAGTTCAATGATGTCTTGTTAGCAGAAATCCTTGGTGTTCCTAACAAAGGTGCCCCGCTCGATGATATTACTGATTTCAATTTTTCGATGGTATAATTCTTCTCAGCTTCAAGAATTCCCCCAAACTCATATGAACTTCTCAACTTCTCTCTCTTCCATCCGAACTCCTCTCTCTCTTCCAAAACTGTCACCCCCCCTCACCCGTCTCTCTCTTCCACTCCATCCCCTCCGACTCACTCGAAACTAGGTCGTCGACTTCTCGTCCCCCTCCTCATCTCTCCCCAACAAAAGCAATGTACCGAAAACTTCCTCGCAAATAAGGTACCCATTGTTTCTTAAATTTTTTCTATCCGAAACCCTAGAATTAATCTCGTGTGTAGTATGTTTCATTCATTGTTTTAATTGCAAGTATTTCAATGGGAATTAAAGTGTTTTAAATCCAAATAACACTCACGAACATAGGAGAATTCCTGTGTTGACGTGGACTGCCCGTTCTTCTAGCAGTCCAATCCTTAACATGGACTGCCAGAAGAATGGACAGTCCGTAGTTATACAAGCTATAACTTGGACTGCCTAACTCTTTGGCAGTCCAACATATAGACTAGACTGCCGGAAGAATGGACAGTCCAAGTCACAGCATGTGTAACTTTGGACTGCCCATTATTCTGACAGTCCAACATAGAAACTGGACTGCCAGAAGAATGGTCATTCCAAAGTTATACATGCTGAGACTTGGACTGCCCATTCTTCTGGTAGTCCAACTTTCAGAAGATATGAAGGCGAAGGAGGTGAAACAATTTGCACTATTTAGAGATATTAAGTTAAAGTAGCATTTACGTTTTCATATAGTTTTTCACATTGATTAATAATTCCTTAAGTAATGATTACATATTATAGATTATTTGGGATCCATATCGGGATATGCAAAATACTACTCGTGTGGTGCAACCGATTGTACTATTTAGAGGCCCGATATTTTGTCATGAAACTGTGGAGTCTCACATCCCAGACCGAGTGCTTCGTCAGTTTGGTTATGTAGAGACTATCCCCAGCTCTTTAAAATTGAGGACTACTGCCAAAGGGAAGAATGCAAGGACTTATGTCCCGCCGTACTACCCTTGGGGTTCTATGTTTTTCACTGAGTGGCAACGTCATGTTGTCGGTGAAACCATACGAACTCCGGCCGTGGAGATGTGGGATTATAGTGAGGATTATATGGAGTATTACGTGGATGCCGGACATGGTATGATGTTGGATTCGGATAAGCGAAGTGCTAAAGTGCCGGTAGCAGCTCCTCTACCATCCAAATCAGTATTATATGATGCACTACAGAAGATGGTAAGTATTGGTAATCCAGTCTCGTATTGATGAGTATCAGTACCTAAAGTTATAATTTTTATTCGTGCATGCAGGCTTCGAAAGTTAAGAAGTTATGGAAAAGTTTGATCAGATGCAAGGGCGAGAATTACAAAGATGTTGGCATACAGATGCAAAATATCACAGATGATTATTTGACTATGTGTATGTGACTTTGTGACTCTTTACCAACTTTGTGACTTTGTGACTATGTGACAAGTATGACTATGCATATCTGAATACTCCGTGACTATGTGTATGTGACTAGTATTTATGATTAGCTGAATACTCTGTGACTATGTGACTAGTATAGTCTGTGACTCTTGTGACTATGTGAGATGTTGCAAGTATAGAGAAAAGTATAGAGATGTTGCAAGTATTGAGATGTTGCAAGTATGGATTATATTGAGACTAAGTATAGAGAAAAGTATAGATGAATACTCTTGTGACAATGTGTTTGTGACACGTATTGAGATGTTGTAAGTATTGAGATGTTGCAAGTATAGAGAAAAGTTTTATCTATTGACTGAATGTTGCAAGCATTAACATGTGGACTGCCCAATTCCTGGGCAGTCCATCTCACATCAAGTATTGAGATGGACTGCCCAGTTTCCTGGCAGTCCACATGTGGACTGCCAGGAAACTGGGTAGTCCATCTCACAGACTGCCAGAAAACTGGGCAGTCCATCTCAATACTTGCTGTGAGATGGACTGCCGAGTTTCCTGGCAGTCCACATGTTAATGTGGACTGCCAGGAAACCTGTGCGTGTTCGTTCTGGAAAGTTCAAGGCTTTAAAGTTGAACTTGTTTAACTATGAGTTACATTGCATCATCTATTCCACTATTCTTCCAAAATACACTTCAAAGATGATGTTACAAATCTTGAACTATCTGCCCTCTGCCACATCATCAAGGGAATTCCATTTTGAGTTCCCAAGACTATTATCCAGATGATGGGACGATATCGCGCAAGAGATCGAAATCTCTCTTATATGATGTTCATTCCATGCATCTTTTAGCGATTTAACATCGATCTATCTACTTGTGCTTTGGACCCTGAGCCCAATTACCTCCATTTATCTCGTCGTAGTGTTGCCGCACCTCCTGCACCTCCTACTGCACCTGCCCCACCTCATTGGGATTACCCTATGTCTTTTGAAGGTATCCATCAGCACCTTTCTGATCTCTGGACATTCATCACTGACGCATCCAGGGAACGCGAGTTCCGTAATGTGACTCGGTTTCAGGCACTAGCCAACTCCTTCGCTGATCTCCGATTTGCTCAGACTGTACATTCTGCCAGTTCTCTTTCCCGAGATCCAACTGCCTCCGGATACCGCTATGAGGATGAGGCGGTAAATACTCTCTTCCAGCCCGGTAATGCTTATGATTGGTACCGTGGTTCGAGTGCTACTCCACACACCTCTGGAGCTGGTCCATCCGGACATGGTGGACGTGCTGGCACTGCAGATGATGATGATGAGGAGGATTTTTGATCTAGACGTACTGCATTTTGTCTCGGTAATCACTTTTTTAGACTTTGATTATGTCTTCATTACTTGGAAATGCTCCGACATTCCATGATATCATTAGTACTCTATCTTTTTGTTTATTTTGTACTGAAATTGTGTTTGTCTGAGATGATATTCTATGAACATGTTTTATGCTTTCTTTAGCATATTTTTATTCAGTTTAGTATTATTCCATATTTTTCATAGCATTATCTCTTTATGCTTCAATATTTAATGCATGTGAAATATAAATTGCATGTGAAATGTTTGTTTTTCTGTTGATTATGTTTATAATTCTTCAACGATTGTTTCTTATGCATATATTGCGGGAGAGATTCTCTCTTTGCAATTATTTTGCTAAGTGATAACGGGAGAGAAATAGGATCTAACATCTATTGTAGGATACATGAACATTTTTTTCCGGATACAGTATAATTTGCACAGTATAATTTGCAATTTTGATCATCTTTCACATCTTATCAATCAAAGATGTTGTATTGGTCAAGGTTTGTCAATTATCAAAATGGAGGAGATTGTTGGCCCATTGGTCATGGTCAAACCTGATTATAATAATTGATATAAACTCTGTCTCGATATAAGGGCTACTTAAAGGAGTTTTGGACTCTTGGACACTGCCAGAGAATAGCTATCCGATTTGTTCAAGACCGAAGCTGTGTTTGCCAATCGAGTCTGTATTTCCTTTATACAATATAATTTTTATTTTTTATTGAGTCTAGGAATACATTGTATACCGAGTCATACTGGCAAATAGGCTACCCTAAAAATATTTTTAAAAATATCCCATATTTTAAAAAATAACCCCAATTTACAAAAAGCTCCTAACTGCTTAAAAGAATTTTAAAAAGACCCAAAATCAATTTGCAAAAACCCTGAATGTAAGACCCCTTAATTTCTACTATGATATTTTTTTAATAAATATGGTATTGATTTTTGTACTTCGTATTTGTATGTCGCGTACGAGTTTGTGTTTCGTAAATTTCTCGTCAATTGCGAATAAGTGCGAAGTACATATTTTTATAAAACGTTTTAATTATATAGATGTAGAAAATATTTCAAAATAATAGACGATAAAAATTTTATATTGCTTGAAGTTGTGAATGCGTCGTACCGAGGATTGCCAAACTTTATTTTTATTTAAAAAAGGCCATTTTATTTTATGGTACAAGTATAACTAGTAATTTAAAAAAAATGTGTTTTATGTAAGTATTATTTTTGCATGCGAGTGTATATATATTTTTATTTTAGAAATCAATTATTATCTATAAATTATTATTTCGAAAAAGGTATATTAAATAGGGGTTGATTTAATATGTAATTAATTAGGGTGATTAAAGTTGGAAAAAAATTATTAAGTTATTTAAATACAGTTTAAATTAGAGGTAAAATCTATCAACATTGGATTATATTTGATTGAGTTACTTTTAAATCAATATAAATTAAATAGTAAAAAATCTAAGGGGAGTTAAAACTCTTCTTAGTCCTTATCTAGATAAGACTTTTGTAAATACCCTGATTTTTCAAAATAAATATTGGTGGAATTTTTTGATTTTTAAATAACTATTTATTGACTTTTGATATAATTTGTATTATTTTACATATATTTAGTATAGTGCTCATTAGTGAATTTAGTATAAAAAATATAAAGCTATTTTTTAGTACTTTAAGGATCTATACTATATTATACAATTTTTCTCAAAATTTTAGTATTTATTTCGTATCTTTTATTACTTTTTACATGTTACTTATATTGTACACTATTTGCATAATATAGAATAAATGTCAATTTAATATTAAATATTTCAGCTTGTATAAATGAGATTAGATGAATGTTGTTTAAATAAATATTACCTCTATATATTATCTATAGTAATTTTAAATAATGTTATAGATAATTTAGAAAAATATGAACTATATTTTAAGTTAATCATAATTCTAAGTCTAATAGGAAAGCATCCCTATCTATATTATATCATAACAAAGTAACTCCTATCAATTTAAATCAAATCCTATCTAATTTAGGAGGTAAATCTGAAATAAGTACCTATATATACCTATGCATTCCCTTCCTATCAACCATAATTCGAAATTATTTTCAGTCCAATAGGAACTCAAAAATTCGTCATCAGAATTTAGCCCCGCTTTTTAGTAGCAAGAGCAACTTAGAACGACGATATCGTCTTGCTTCAAACTCCGTTTTGCCTCCAGCTTTTTTTAAAAGAAGCATATCGAGGTAAGCTTTCCTGAAACATATTTTAATAGACAAAATTTTTTCTATAGATTTCTGCAAAATTGTTTGAGTATCTAATGTCCCAAAAATAAATGTGTTTCAGTATTTTTGTAATTTCGAAAGATTCCGGAAACGAAAATACGATCCGTTTAGTTTTTCGGAAAGTTGATATGAAAACCTATACCATATCCTAATTCAGAATCTACTAAATAAATATAATAGATGCAGTATTAATTATAATTAGATAATAGAGCATTTTCAGCATCCGAAGTTGTTCCTACACCTTCCCATTTGTGTGTTGTTGTTGATTCGTCGCCAGGACATCATCTGACCTCACTCCGGACATCAGGTAAGATACCTTACCTTATTTACTATTTATAATTAGTTGCATCTTTCTTTATTTACTATCTATTTATTTCTTGTTTATTTTGAGTTGGATCCATGACTTACTGTTCACAGTAACTTTATTTTGCTTTTAATTGTTTTTCTTGCTTGTGTTTTAATATTCATGTGAACCTAGTCTTAGTGGACCACCTTTTATTGGTGACTCTTGGGAGGGTGAAGACAGTTTGATGTATGGACTACCCAAAACCAAAAGTCGTAGTAACTGTATGCTACAGTAGTCGTGTCGCAAGGGTCACTAGCCATGAGCTATATGGACTGATGGGTCACGTGGGCCGCTAGCCTCGAGTTATGCTGGCTGATAGTTTTGGTACTTGATGTGTACGTGTTGTGAGTTGTTACCTTGTCCTGGAAAAGTCGGCCTTTACTTGCCTATACATTGAGATGTCTTCTAAATTACATACTAGATTGGTTAGGTGACCATAGTTAATGTCATATCACACTTCGTTCTAGTCATGGCACGGGGCAATGTCACTTCGCGGAATAGTGCACTACCCCTTGTCCTTGTTTGGTTGTAGGGGTAGTCTACTGTTTCGATGATGGAATATTGGGCCATGTTATAGTTGGGACTTTACTTTTACTTTTTGACTTTATGGCATATTTTATATTCAGTAAATTACGGCATGTTCTTCCTGTATCTTGTTACGTCCCTCTGAGGACCTGGTGATCTCTCCAAGTGTGTGCCTTTGTGATATTTCGCAGGTGCTCTAGCCAAGGCCATGTTTTACTCTCTTTCTTCGAGGTGATTGCACTCGGATCGCCTTCGCATCGCTCGACAAATTCATTTGTTATGTATTTTTTCTCTTTTGAGTTGGTAGTATATTTGTCTCCGTCCAACGATTTGTAAATGACAATTCATGAGTTGATTTATAAATTCTTCCTTCTTTATTTGTGGATAAGATTAATGTCGTAGATTACTACATTATATAGCTTATGTATACATATGATGGTTCCATATATTGTATTATACTTCGTATGTATGCAGATGGCATGTCGACGTACTTAGTCCTAAGTATTTTGGGACTGGGCGTTACATGTTTTTTGTGGTGGCCAATGCAGGTCAAGTTTATCACTTCGGTTACGTTTTTGTACCGATGTGAGCCTGCAGATAGGATTAGATTCTGGGATCTCATCCATATACTTGACATTCTTTCTTGGCTCCAAACTTTGAACTCTCGTTTGACTCCCTTGATTGCATCTTGTTTGACCCCTTTCTACTGTGAATCCTTACTTTCTCGTGCTTAATGTCGGTTAGGAAGATGACTACACTAGTATATGCTCATAGGTCAAACACGTGACTAGAATGATTACATTCAAAATTAGTATACATTGAGGTCTTATCTAAGATATAGAGGCATTTATTTTTCTAAAAGTATGATCTTAAGGATTAGTTAATTTTAAGTTGGGTTGTAGCAATATTACCAACTTTGAGGATAGAGAAAATTTTATCTTGAGACTACTAGGAGCATTCACCAAAGGATTGATAGAAGATTGAGTAAAATCTTTGATTTTGAAGATTTAGAAAATATTTATGATTTTTGGGTTATAGATATTCATATCTTTTGAGGATATAAATTGATTTGAGAAAAAATTTAAATTTCGAACTGTGTCATACGATCTATGATTGATAAATTTATTTAGATTTTGAGTTTAATATTTCAATTGTGAAAAAAAAAATCTTCAAATTTTGTCGCATAATTCACGATTGATAAGATTATCTAAATCTTGAGTTTAAAGTTTGGATTTATAATATTACAATTTGTGGAAATTTTATTTAGAGATATGATAAAGCTTATTTTGAGATTGATTAGAGGAATCTAAATTTTTTTAAGTTATGATGGATGACCTCAACCGACTAGAGAATAAGAAAGTTTAGTTTATACATATTGGAGGAAAAAAATATATATATTTTGTCATACTAAGGGTTATCTTAGGGTTATTAAAGACTTGAATTATTTTTATGATTATGGTTGAATATCGTAGTTTATGTCAAGCTTGGAAATGCATATTGGAAACTCAAATTTTGGAAATAAATCTTATCTTGATAGAGAACTAAGAAGCAGGCAAGGTCACCCTAATGAGATAGAGGTACTCTACATTCCATCCAAGACCAAGATAGTTGTCTATACACAAGTATAGTTAGTCTTCGACCAAACTATGCGACTATATCTCAATTTTAACTTACTCGAACTTTCCCCAAATCTATCTCTTTTATTGTGACCTTCTAACCGTTTGAAATTTGAGAAATGATTTAATCGTTCCTTGACTGTATCCACCTAGGAGATTATCTTCTCTCTGAAGACTGTGTCCCTAAATTATTTTACTAGATTTCTTAATTAATTTTATTTTGTGCTTCAACTTGATCTTCTTTAATGTTTGTGCATTAATTGTCACTTCATGAACTCCCACTTTCTATTTTAGATCTTTTTGTGTCCTTTACCGTGACTTTGATATTTGGAGTGTAATACTAGCTGTTACCTTCCAACAAATTTTATATGTAAGACCTAGACGAGCTCACCTTCATGTAGGTATATCATGTCCCACTCAAATACGTCCCTTGGTACTCTATTTTTATGATATGACTTTCGGGTCATAAAAACTAGACTATAACCTTTACCATGATACCGATATATTTTTCGACCAAGGATAGGGACTCAACCTCGACTCAATTCTTTTGATCTGTTATGTGATTCTGTTCTACTTAATTTCTTAAATTCTTAACTTTGTGCTTTATCGTGATTACTTGACCCATTGTCCCATCACACTACTAGTTTAACTCTTGTAAGTTGGGTAGAATACCTCATGACCTAACAAACCTTTATCATTGTGACCCATATTGATAAGTTTACTTAGACTATAGAATTCAGAGGACCCTAACTTATCTAGTCGACCTAGCCATTGATAAGAAAACACTAGTACGACTGCATAAGCCCAGACTTCGGGCAAGACTTAGATTTTAATGGATCTTTGACTATTTAATTTTCTTCATTAGTATTCCTTAATTATATTTTGACTATCTTATGGTGCTAATTTAGCCTTAGTTTTGCAAGCTTATTCTTTTATCGAGCTTGTTCACGACATATGTGTTATTGGGGATGCCCACTAATACATTGTCTAATCAAAACCGGTGCATGATGGTCTGATCAACCTGGTGCACTTTGGTTAGCTTTTTATATATTGTTCGACATGGATGGAGACATAGTTAAACTTGGCCTCTAGAATTCTATCCGCGACTGTCTTGGCAATTCTTTTTGAAAATTTTCAATCGTCTTTGAACCACTTGTTCATATTTGATAATATCTTCTTCAAACTCTTTATTATTTTCGTTTTTCGCCTATATTAGAAAGGCAAACACTCGTACTTGATATCCCCTTAGTTGTCCACCATCTATTGCCAAGATAGTTAACCAATGACCAACCAATGTGACTATATCCCCGTCTTGAGTTACCTTTTTCCTCTATCCTAGATTCATTATCGCAACCTTCTAATCGTTCTTGAAACTTGAAAATGATTCAAATCATTTCCTTAACCATACCTTAAATCTAGCCGACTATATTTGCTCAAAAAACCAACTCTCCTAAATGTCCAAATTATTCTCTTTGACCTAATCAATTTCTTTCTATTCTCTAATTCGTGTTATCATAATTTTATTACCTTAACTAGCGACCCTTCTTCAATTCCATAGCCATGATGTATTTTTGAAGGTATCAAAATCATGATCTTCTAATGCATGTTTGTGTCGAACGTCGTTTCTTCGTCTCATCCAAAAATTTAATCATATTTTGGTATTGATGAACTCTTTCTATCTCTCCTATCCTAGCTATTCCTAAATTTCAAGGACGAAATTCTTGTAAGTTGGGTACGTAGGATGTAAAACTCCTAAATTTCTACTACGATTTTTAATAAATATGGTATTGATTTTTGTACTTCGTATTTGTATGTCGCGTATGAGTTTGTGTTTCGTAAATTTTTTGTCAAGTACGAATAAGTGCGAAGTACATATTTTTATAAAATATTTTAATTACATAGATGTAGAAAATATTTCAAAATAATAGACGATAAATATTTTATATTGCTTGAAGTTGTAAATACGTCGCACCGAGGATTGCCAAACTTTATTTTTATTTAGAAAAGGCCTTGTTATTTTATGGTACAAGTATAACTAGTAATTTAGAAAAACTGTATTTTATGTAAGTATTATTTTTTGCATGCGAGTGTATATATATTTGTATTTTCGAAATTAATTATTATCATTAATATATTATTTTGAAAAATGTATATTAAATATGGGTTGATTTAATATGTAATTAATTATGGTGATTTAAGTTAGAAAAAAATTAAGTTATTTAAATACTGTTTAAATTAGAGATAGAATCTATCTACATTGGATTATATTTGATTGAGTTACTTTAAATCAATTTGAATTAAATAGTGAAAAATCTAAGGGGAATTAAAAGTCTTCTTAGTCCTTATATAGATAAGACTTTTGTAAACCTCCTGATTTTTCAAAATAAATATTTGTGTTATTTTTGGATTTTTAAATAACTATTTATTGACTTATTATATAATTTGTATTATTTTACATATATTTAGTATAGTGCTCATTAGTGAATTTAGTATAAAATATAAAGCTATTTTTCTAGTACATTAAGGATCTAAACTATATTATACAATTTTTTTCAAAATTTTAGGATTTATTTCACAACTTTTATTACTTTTTATATGTTACTTATATTGTACACTATTTGCATAATATAGAATAAATGTCAATTTAGTATTAAATATTTCAGCTTGTATAAATGAGATTAGATGAAGGTTGTTTAAATAAATATTACCTCTATTTATTATCTATAGTAATTTTAAATAATGTTATAGAAAATTTAGATAAATATGAACTATATTTTAAGTTAATCATAATCCTAAGTCTAACAGGAAAGCATCCCTATGTATATTATATCATAACAAAGTAACTCTATCAATTTAAATCAAATCCTATCTAATTTAGGAGGTAAATCTGAAATAACTACCTATATATACCCAATGCATTCCCTTCTTATCAACCATAATTCAAAATTATTTTTAGTCCAATAGGAACTTAAAAATTCGTTATCAGAATTCAGCCCCGCTTTTTAGTAGCAAGAGTAACTTAGAACGACGATATCTCCTAGCTCAAAACTCCGTTTCGCCTCCAATTTTTTTTAAAAGAAGAATATAGAGGTAAGCTTTCCAGAAACATATTTTAATAGACAAAATTTGTTCTATAGATTTCTGCAAAACTGTTTGAGTATCTAGTGTCCCAAAAATAAACGTATTTCAGTATTTTTGTGATTTCGGGAGATTCTGGAAACGAAAATGCGATACGTTTAATTTTTTCGGAAAGCTAATATGAAAAACTATGCCATATCCTAATTTTAGAATCTATTAAATAAATGTAATATATGAAGTATTAATTATAATTAGATAATAGACTATTTTCAGCATCCGAAGTTGTTCCTACACCTTCCCTTTTGTGCGTTGTTGTTGATTCGTCGCCAGGACATCATCTTATCTCACTCTGGACATCAGGCAAGATACCTTGCCTTATTTACTATTTATAATTAGTTAAGTCTTTCTTTATTTACTGTATATTTTTTTAATTTCAGTTGGATTCGTGACTTGCTGTTCATAGTTACTTTATCTTGCTTTTAATTATTTTTCTTGCTTATGTTTTAATATGCATGTGGACCTTGTCTTAGCGGAACAACGTTTGTTAGTGACCCTTGGAAAGATTATGACAGTTTGATTTATGGGCTACCCAAAACCAAAAGTCGTTGTAACTGCGTGCTATGGTAGTCGTGTCACGAGGGTCACTAGCCTCGAGCTATGTGAACTGATGGGTCACGTGGGCCGCTAGCCTCGAGTTATGTCGGCTGATAGTATTGGTACTTGAGTGTGCGTGTTGTGAGTTGTTACCTTGTCCTGGGGGAGTCAGCCTTTACCTGTCCATACATTGAGATGTCTTCAAAATTGCTTACTAGATTGGTTAGGTGACCATAGTTAATGTCATGTCACACTTCGTTCTAGTCATGGCACGGGACAATATCACATCGCAGAATAGTGCACTACCCCTTGTCCTTGTTTGGTTGTAGGAGTAGTCTACTATTTTGATGATGGGATATTGGGCCGTGTTATAGTTGGGACTTTTACTTTTACTTTGTGACTTTATGGCATATTTTATGTTCAGTAAATTACGACATGTTCTTCCTGTATCTTGTTACGTCCCTCTGAGAACCTGGTCATCTCTCCAGGTGTGTGCCTTTGTGATATTTTGCAGGTGCTCTAGCCAAGGCCATGTTTTACTCTCTTCCTCCGAGGTGATTGCACTCGGATCGCCTTCGCATCGCTCGACAAATTTATTTGTTTTGTATTTCTTCTCTTTTTAGTTGGTAGTGGATTTGTCTTCGCACAACGATTTGTAAATGACAATTCATGAGTTGATTTATAAATTCTTCCTTCTTTATTTATTGATGAGATTAGTGTCGTAGATTACTATATTATACAGCTTATGTATACATACGATGGTTCCATATATTGTAGTATACTTCGTATGTATGCAGCTGGCATGTCGACGTACTTAGTCCTAAGTATTTTGGGACTAGGGCGTTACACTGACTAAACCCCAACAGAACTCGGCCAGAGTTCAGCCTGAGTTCGGCCAAAGTTCGGTTAGTGGCCGTTGTGTTATGAACGTTTGAAAACTTGGTCTTCCTGCAGTTACAAATTTTTACGAAATTTTCTCATAGATTTCTGTCCGAATTCTGCCTTTGGAAAAACTATAAATAGAGAAAGATTTTGATCATTTTAACACACCAATTCACTTTCATCTTTTCTCTCTAAAGCATACTATTCCATTCCAAAGAGTTCTAAGCTTTATTTTTCAAATTCCAAGCCAGTTATAATCCTCTAGCTGATTTTCCAGTACGGTATGGTCTAGACGCTTCAGAGCGATTGTAATCAGAGGCTTGATTGAAGAAAGACTCTTCACAATTGAAGTTGGTCGGGTACTTCGAATCAAAGCTCACGCTTGTAGAAGTTGCAAGAATTTTATATGAAAACTTTCGGTTTATTCCCATAGTGTATTCAACTGAAAGCTAGAGTTCTTCCGACTGGACTAGTCCTCACAAGAGAAAAACCAGTATACATCGCTGTCTTTGCGTTTGCTTTCTGATCTCTGCTTTTACATTGTTTATTTGTGATATATGTTGTCTCTGTGATCTTGCTGCTAACTTTTTAGATTAGCTATATTCCGTTACCTACTCCATTCACCCCCCTATAGAGTATTGTGCTTTACAAATTCGTTCCTACAGGAGATTCATGGTGTTTCTCCACATGAGATCTAAGAGAAAGTTTGTACTTTGTTCTTAGGGCTCATCATCCAAGACAGAAGAACAGGGAGATATGATCAAGGAGTCGTCGCCTTCGTTTAGGGAGCCTGGCGATATGCTAATTCTCAATGGGGTACGATATGTACCAAGTTTGCTCTATAACTTGGTTTCGGTTGGGAGGCTAGTAGATGATACTTGTCACAATCTGTTTGGTGACAAGATTTGGTGCTTATGAAGGATTTCTAACATCTGGCTTGAGTAGATATATGTTATGGCATCTACAGGCTAAAGCCTTTAAGATGTAGAGGAAGACCACATACAACAGATAGAGGTTCAAAGGGTTTTTTGACGGGAGTTTGGGGATCATTTGGAACTAATCTAGGAAGGTCATCGAGATAATTTAAGGGATACAGACGATTTGGTTCATCGAGACAAAGAGATGAATGATGATGAGTTAATGATTGAGGGTCAGAGTTAATGATTGAAGGTCTTTCTGTCTGTCCTATGACAGCTGGTTGGTCTTCAGGTGGGGGTTATTTTACTGATCTGATTTTAGTAATAGGTGGTTTACCAACGCTTCAAGGAACGACATCAATTTCAGCAGTTCAAAGTCGAAAAGGAGATTAAGGTGTGCAACAAGCTCAATCTGAGGCAGGTATATCTCCATTTAC
>JANAVB010016228.1:0-18172 GCA_029216955.1 Iris pallida | reverse complement strand
AAAAAGAGAGGACTAGAGATCATTTTCTTAAGGCGTACAAATAAATGTAAACCCGGTTAAAGCAACTCACTGAGATTAAATCTTATTCGAGACAAGGAGGGACTTCACGTAACAACCACGCACCGCCTATGCGTCCTCCTGCATTGGCACCAACATCTGATTAGCAAACTTCGGTCTCTTCCTCTCAATGTTTGTAAATAAAAAGTTTATTCCAAACTTGTAAAAGAATATTACAAAGTACAATGAATTCTGGGGAAGTACAACCGTAGGAATCTGATCAGAAGACGATCACTTTATCCCTTGGACTATGTGAATTTGAAGACTATAGCCTTTGGAAAATACAGCAGCAATTTTGCAAGAGTTCTTGATCTCTGTGCATGATCCTTTAACAACGATTGAAAACTCTATTTATAGAGTTCAGGAAATAACTGTTTTAATAGTTATTCTGATGTGCGCGAGGCTAGGTTGTGCCACATTGGGTTGCGCCAACCTCCTGTTGTGCCAACTTTCAATTAGTTATCATCCGTGTACTAACTGTATTTAGACGCGTGGCATCATATGATTGAGATACGCGTGGTCGTGTACAGGATAGTAGACACGTCTTGAGAGATTAGTGACATGTACATCACGTCATCCTGCTGTGGAAATGAAAATTGTCTCAACTTTATTAGGTTGCACGAGCTTCAGTCAGCAAGTTAAACCTCGCCTGATTAGACTACGCCTAGACACGTGGCAGCTTTTGAGAAGAAGTCGTTCAGATTGTGCCTAGGTGCAACTAAGAAACTTGTCTGGATTGAGCCTAAGCGCAACTTACAAGATGTGCATGACAGCTGTCAGTCCAATCTCCTCGAGCGGCACAATTCGAGGGATTCGAAAAGATTTTCCTCGTTTACTGTGTTTGTCAGTTGTCAGTGCTGTCAGATAATGATGGACATTAAGTGTCAGACGACACGTAGATTTTGGCGTAACATAATTGGACGCAGTCTGATATCAGGCGCAACCTGATCAGTAGCGAGGCTTGATCTCTGAGCTTCAAAATAGTGGTGCAGCTTGATTTTTAGGACGCAACTTGATCACTGAGTAGTGGATACATGGCGTAACTTGAATTTTAGGCCCTACAAGACCCCCTTCAAAGTTTTCAAAACTTAAAACATTTCAAAGTTTTGAAATACTTTGAATTTTTATAAAAGTTTTGACTGAGTCAAGTTGCGCTAGTCAACACCCGGTTATCTCAATTTAAATGAATTTCTCTAAAATACTCAATCTTCTCTTCGTCTTCCCGAGTTACATTGATGATTCCAGTTTCCTATGAGTAATATGAAGAGTCAGTTTGGTGATATATATGTAGAGGTTGATCTTCATACTTTATTCTTCATTTTTATGATTTCGATGGCATCTAAGAAGGAGATGGAGGCCAATACTGTCACCAAAACCCAGTCTCCCGAAGCGAAACCCGATGTCCCGTCTTTGACTTATTTATTGGAGGCTGACTCGGCATTGAGAGCAGCAACATGCAAGAATTGGATGCCGCTCGAGTGGTGAGCCATCCTCTGAAGAGTACGGCGATTCGGAGGCATTCTTTAACCTGATGCGTCACTCGGGAATCCGCAACATGCAAGAATTGGATGCCGTCCTTCGTCTGATCGATGAAGACAAGAAAAAAGAATAATGTTTAAGCATGACAACTTTTTATTCTCTTTTCTTGAGTCCTTCTCTGTAGGGGTCCACCCATCTTTTATGCAAAGAAATCTAAAATTTCTGATATATCGTGCGACTGTGATTTCAAATGGTATATGTAGATGCGTTCCTTTGGCTAATTTGATGCTTACTGTTTCATTGAGGGACACATGGCAGTCATCACATGGCTTTAATTGCCTATAGTTTAGTTCTTTTCCAGAAATAGGCTCCTAGAATGACGTGCCTATTTCATCTTCCATACTTTTAAAAGGACAACCAGGAACGAAAGAGTCATTTATACTTTCTCAAAACAAATGGCTCCTCACAAGCTCCTACTACTCATAAGTTCAATTGCGCCACTTCGTCTCAATGTTATTCGTTTGCATACTGTGCCTTTAAAAATTGGTAAGTCTCAACAAAGGACCAATGGTATGAGCATTTTTTTCTTCTATGTCACTTTTGAAGATAGTCACTGATATGTATGTTGTATACTCTGTTGATATGTGCTAACTATTTCTGAGAATAGGCACGCACTATGGTTCAGCGCTTAGCTTCGATCATAGGTGCGCACTGCTGATATGCGCCTGTTGATCAGTGTGCTATTTTGACATGCGTCTATTTATCAACGCACGCTATTGAGATACACGTATTGATAAGCACGCTGTTTTAATATGTGCCAGTTGATCAGCACATACTATTGAGATGCGCCTGTACTTCTGAGAATAGGTACATATTACTGATATGCGCCTCTTGATCAGTACACTGTCGATGTGCGTCTGTGCTTCTGAGAATAGGCGTACATTACTAATATGCGCCTGTTGATCGGCATACACTGTTGATGCGCGCACAGTTTTGATAGATTTTACTGACTTTTCTTTTTTTGTTCATATTTGCAGAATTTTGGTTGGTAAGCTTCTTCAAAACTGGCATCGGTGACCTGGATACTATGGAAAGCATTCTTCTGGCACCCACATCAGATAGCTCATGTGATTCTGACACTCACATCAGACAGCTCAGGACTCTCTATATTCCAGAAGGGTCTTCCTCGGATGGTAGGAAGAGCCTTTATACATGAGAGTTGGATGGTGGAGAGACAGAATTAGGAATCGTATCACAAAGGTGATCTCGTTTCTAATTCCCCTTGTAGAGCCTAAAAAATCAAGTTACGCCTTCAATATACTGATCAGTGATCAAGTTGAACCCCAAAAATCAAGTTGCGCCACTGATATGAAGCAGACTGCGCCACCGATCAGATTACGCCTGATATCAGACTGCACACCAATCTTTTTGCGCCAAAGCCTACGTGGCAGCTATCTTGTACACTTCGTGAGTTGCGCCCAGGCACAATCTAAACAAAATCCTTAGTTGAGCCTGGGCGCAACCTGAACGACTTTTGATCAGAAGATGCCACGTGTGTAGGCACCGCTCAAATCAAGCGAAGTTTGACTTGTTGATTGAAGCTCGCACAACCTGATAAAGTTGAGACAACTTACATTCTAAAGAAGGATGACATGGCGCACATGCCACTAATCTCTCAAGACGTGTCTACTATCCTGTACACGACCACGCATATCTCAATCATACGATGCTACACGTCTAAATACAGTTAGTACACGATTGACAACTGAATAAAAGTTGGCGCAACAGGAGGTTGGCGCAATCCAGTATGGCGCAATCCAGCCTTGTGCACATCAGAATAACTGCTAAAAAAGTTATTTCCTAAACTCTATAAATTGATTTCCAATCATCATTAGAGGAGATCAAGAAATCTTACAAAATTGCTGTTGCGTTCTCTACAGGCTACAGTCTTCAAGTTCACATGGTCCAAGGGATAAATTGATCGTCTTCTGATCAGATTCCTAAAGTTGTACTTCCACAGAATTCATTGTACTTTGTACTCTTTTACAAGTTTGGAATAAAAACAATTTTTTTGTTTTTTGCAAACAAAATGGCGACTCTGCTGGGTCGACTTTCTCCTCCGACGAGAAAGTGACAACTCATTGTGACATTGCGTCGATCGACAAGACGCAGAAGATTCTGGTTGTTCAAGTCAACCAGACAGCCTACGAGAATATGATCAACACCAAGAGCAACAAGCGCACGGTGGCTATTGCCAAGAACAGGACTGTGTGGACTCCTAAATCCTCCACAATCGTTGTTGCCCAGGCACAACTTGAGTGCTCAATGGTCAAGGCGCAATCCGCCTCAGTGGCTGCAGTACAGCCTGTTTCTGTTGTTAGGGCGCAATCTGCTTACTCTGCTGCCCATGCATAGTCTACCACTTTCCTTGCTGCCAAAACACAGTCAGTTCAAGCTGCTGTTGATGCACAGTCTACCAAAGTTGCTGCTAAGGCGCTACTAGTAGTCCGTAGGACTATGGCGCAACCCAAGCAATCTGCTACTCCGACGCAACTTAAGGGAACTAGTCTTTTGGCAATACCCTCTTCCAATTCTCAAGTTATGAACTTAGAGAATTCATGTCCTATTGCTAACACTAGACAGAACAAAGGAAAAAGTCCTATGGCATTTTCTCAATTTGCACAATCTATGTCTAAAATGATCACACAACAAAACAAAGAAAAATGCTTCTTAGCTAACCCTGTTCAAAATAAAGGAAAGCACCCTTTGGTCTTTCCTCAAACTTCCCTGGTATATGATTCATAGAAAGATGTATCAGATTCCATTCTTGTAAACAGAGGTCCTCGGATCTCTGATACTGGAAAGAATATTGATCACAGAGGTATCTTGCCTACTTCTATGGGGTCTGGTCAAGATCTTCCTACCTTGCAAATTTCAAGATCCAAACAAAGAAAATTGAAGGTATCACAAACAGAGACACCGGGAGCGGAATTTTCAGATTTACGCACTTATCTCAATAGGCGTCAACCAATATCAGCTTTGGTAAAACGTAAGAACCTATGCCAAAGGCCAATCTACATCAAAAGTCAAAGTTTGAAAAGAAAGACCCTTCTACCTATGCTAATGAGTTGAGTACATCCTTGTACACTCAAGGAACCAAACACCTGAAGAATAGGAGACATGTTCCTAACATCATTAAGGAATATATCCCTCCGACTTCTTCTCGTCCTATGGTTGTAACTGATCTCCGGCAACGTCTTAAACAAAGGCGGAAAACTACAGAAATGTTTTCCTCACCTCCAAATCGTGCTTCAAATCGCCACTGTCTATATGAAGTCGTCATCAACTGTTGTTGCCAATCGGCTCGACGATCTGTCTTCGATCATCTGAACTATGCTTCAACTCCTGAACATATAATAGAAGACGAAGATGAACTATTATATGTTTCTGTTAACATAATTTCTCAAGGCACTGGGGGTGGGAAACGTTCGAGACGTAATGCATCCCGTAATCCTAGTCAACAATACTTAGATCGGATCCATGCATCCAGTAATGGTGTCTTTCAATACACAAGATCAAGAAATCGACATTTGATCCAAGGTGTCTTTAATCAAGAAGATCTCCCTATCACCCATGTGGGAGAGGACTCTCTTTCGGAGTTTGATGCAGATAGTGAAAGTTCTGAACAACTATCTCATCAATAGCTGCAAGAGATGTGACAGCATATACCATTACAGAAGATCAAGATGCCTCTACATCAACCAGCCAAGAGCAACGAATTGTTGCTTTAGAAGACAAATTGAAAACCATGGCTGAAATGATTACAAGTATGCACACCATAATGGTGGCTCAACATACAGTGCCTCCGATTGTAAACCCTATTACAAATTATAAGCTTATAGCATCTTCTGTACCTATTAGTCTGGGGTACCAGTCTTTCAGGTCGCTTCTGTGCCAACTCAAGCTGATCCAAGTCAGTCTGGTGCTGAGGATGGTAATTATCACGCTGTTCCTCCTCCCAACACTTCTAACCAGTCTACCAATTCCCAAACATCAGGGGATGCTAATGAGGCTGTGAAACTTCTGCGCACTCAGTTTGAGGCTTTTAAGCAGAAGGATGGTCTACAAAGATTGGGTATAAAGCAACCATATCCTACAGAGTGGAAGGAAGTTCCATTTCCTTATAAGTATAAACTCCCAACCATTATGTTGTTTGATGGTAGCACTTCTCCAGGTCAGTACATCATTCAATTCGAAGTGATGACTGATCAATTACAGCCAAATGATGCTCTCCTTACCAGAGTGTTCGTTAGTTTTTTAGCTGGTACAGTATATGACTGGTATCGTAGCCTGCCTGATGGCTGTATCACTTCTTTTGTTGGTTTCAAGCAAATGTTCTTGGAACGATTTTATGAAGGAGTCAACGACATGACAATGTCTGCCCTCATCAAAATTAAACAGAGGCACAATGAATCCACAGAGAGTTTCAGTGAAAGATTCTGCTGAGAGGCACTCAAAATGCCTTTAGGTACTCCATCTGCTGTAACAATAGACACTTGCAAATCAAACTTGTTGCCTATTATCAGTATGTGGACGGGATCTACACAATTCCAGGATTGGCCTTCTTTTATTGTTATTGCAAAGACGACAGAAGTGAGTGCCGAAAAGTTTAAACAGTTAGGAGTCCAAATGACTCACCCTAACCAAGATGAACATTCTACACCTGGGGGGTAGTAATCGCTAGAATAACCGCAAGAATAAAGAAACATTGGCCATCAATCTTAAAGACAAAGAGTCTTTGGCTGTCAATGTTACTCAGATGGCATCCACCCCATCGGCACCACTGCAAAAGCCAACTCGTCCAAAAGAAGAGTATTCTTTCGACGAAGATGATACGTTAAGCATCTTCGATTGCTTGATCAAAAGCAATAAGCTTCAACTTCCAGAGGCAAAGTGACCAGAAGAAGTTGGTAAAACTGATCACCCTAAATACTATGTTTATTACAGATTCATAGGGCATCCAACCAGAGCATGTTATGTGCTCAAGGGCAAAATTCAGGAGTTGGTCAACTCTAGAGTAATTACTCTACAGTAGGACGAGAAAACAGTGACTGCTAATGTGGTCTCTCTCCAATTTGTTGATTTTCTACCACAACTCGTACAAGATGGAGCTGTCCCCATTCCAAGGACTACTCTAGAAATTGTGAATATCCCGCCTCCTTAAAATAAAGGTCTTGTTTCGATGTCAACTGACAAGGGATAGATCATATGGATTCATCCAGATCTAGTTACAGAATTTAAAACGCCTTCCTCTTCTAAACAAAAGAAGCATTCTAAGTCTAAATCAAAGAACTGTAATATGGTATCCTTTGAACCATTAACAGAAGAAGAAATCCTAATGGGCACTAGATCTGGGAAACCCTATCTTCGGGAGTATTCCAAAAATCAAGATCCATCCCTGGATGTTCTTCCTCCATCATCTTCTCCTGCTAAAGATACACCGTCTACATCTGTGCCAGCGGTAGAGCCATCTCCTCCTAAACCAACATCAGCAGACAAGGGAAAGCAACCTGTTCGCTTTGATAAAGCATTGAAGAAGTCATTATCTCTTGGACTTGAAAAGCCTTACAATTTTGACATATTGGCTCAATTAACTAATATTCCAGCAAGATTGTCAATCTTTGAACTTTTATGTCTCTCAAAAGAAACTCGTGAGACGTTAAGTGAAGCTTTGATGCAGGCTGACACTTGTTTGACTCTTCTCAAGAAGTCCAAAAAGGAGCCAGTCAGCTGTGCACATTGTCATAGTGTATTTGAATTAATGTCCAATATCACTTTTACACAAGATGACATGCTGTTAGAAGACAATCGTCATGATCGTCCTCTTTATTTCACGGGATATGTGGACACCATGAAAGTCGACCGTATTCTGATTGATCTCGGGTCTGCACTTAGCATCATGCCAAAGTCCTTATTGGACGCTTTGAAAATCCTAGTACATAATCTTTCTACAACTATTACTACCATCTTGGGATTCAATCAAGGAAGAAGTGAACCTTTAGGGAAGATACGCCTAAAACTTCAAATTGGCAATCTTCGTACAAAAGTAACTTTCTATGTTATTGACAATCATGGCTCATACAATACTTTGTTGGGAATTCTATTTCTCCATGAACACAATATTGTACCCTCTACACTCCACCAAAGTTTCAAATATGTGGATGGTAATGGAGAAGTCCAAAAAAAGATTACAGATTTGAATCCTTTCAAAGGAGTTGAAGCATATTGCAACGATTCTCGTATGTACAAAGAGGAATTCATGAATGTGGTATTAGCAATGGACACAGATGAAGAACAGAAGAGTATACCTAATGATACTCTGGTGATTCCAGTCAAAGGGCGTACCTCCTGTCCTCAATCTTCCCAACCACTGACTATTTATCTACCTTCCCATGAGAAGCGACCTAAAGGTGATAGTCAGGAACAAAGGGAGCTTACCTCTTCTGAGCCGCTTGTAATCGATCTTCGTCGCAAGAAGCACCCTCCTCATTTTCGTTCTTCTTCTCTTCCTCTTGTCATCAATCTGACTAAGCCTGCTAAAGCTAAAGTCCCTGTTGTAAATGATGGTGTAAAGATCAATAAAGCATCTCCTTTGCAGTATACTGATATCTTTTACTATACTCAGTGTTATTTGGATATACTAGATAGTTTTAAACCACTTGCAATAGAAGTTGTATCATCTCGACAAAATTTTGTATCACTGGATTCAATACAAGAGTCGTACTTCTTAGTACCGTCTCGAAAGAAAGATGAAAAGCCTATATTCTTCAACAAAAGAGGAGAACCAAAAATCATGCTCTATAATGATAATAGAGATGAAACAGGAAGGCTACAATTATGACGCTATAGTCCACAATTTAAAGCCATCATCCATAAAATGGGCTATGATTTCAGAACAGGTCTCAACAATGGTAAAAGAAGGCAAACCCCTCTTCGTATTGCTGTTCCAAGAGGAAAATCACAACAATACCACAGTAAAACAAAACGAGAACTCGGTTATATGTCACCACTTCCAACTCCAGAACTTTCTGAATCTGATGAAGAAGAACGTTCAAACTCTTCTGATTCTATCTCGTAGGATTCTGATACCAGCATCGGTCATATTCATAAGGTCATAGTATCTTCTAACATGGCGTCCGTTGAATTCTCAGAAACTGATGAAAGTGACATTGAAGAAGCTACTGAAATGGACCCTTGGGCACAAAGGATGGACAATCAGTGGGAACTTCGTTTTGAACAAGGAGAACCACCTACTGAAGATCAACTGGTCCAAATCGATATTGGAGAGAAAGGTATATCATGACCAATCTTCATCAGCAAGAATTATGTCATCCCTGTCCTGAAAAAGATTGGAAAAGTTCGAGTTTGCATAGACTTTCGGGATCTCAATGATGCTTGCCCCAAAGACGAATTCTTTCTCCCAATTACTGATGTTATGATCGACAATACACGTGGATTCGAACGAATTTCTTTCAGGGATGGGTTTTCTGTATATAATCAAATCCGGATGGATCCTGATGATGAAAAATATACTTCATTTTTTACTCCTTGGGTGTGTACTGTTATACGGTAATACCGTTTGGTCTTAAGAATGCAGGTGCAACTTACCAGCGGGCAATGAGCACTATCTTTCGAGATCATTTACGAAAGACTGTCGAATGCTATGTTGACGATATTGCTGTCAAAAGTCGTCTCAAAGAAGATCACATTCAAGATTTAAGAACTATCTTCAATTTAATGCGCTAGCATCAACTCAAAATGAACTCCACCAAGTCTTTCTTGGGTATCTCTAGTGGTAAGTTTCTCGGCTTCGTCACTACCTCTAAGGGTATACACGTTGATCCCGAGAAGATCTAAGCCATTCAAGAGATGCGTCCTCCACGCAATCTAAAAGAGCTACGAGGATTCCAAGGCCGGCTTGCGTATATCAGGCGGTTTATTTCGAATTTATCTAGATGTTACAGACCATTTAATCAATTAATGAAGAAAGGTGTATCTTTCGTTTGGACGAAAGAATGTCAACGAGCATTTGATGACATAAAGCGGTATTTAATGAGTCCACCGGTTCTTGTACCACCGATCTCAGGAATACCCTTTTTAATGTATGTCAGAGCAATGGATCATTCATTGGGAGCTTTGCTGGCTCAGAAGAACAAGGAAGGTCATGAACAAGCCATCTACTATCTCTGCCGAACGATGATTGGAGCTGAATATCGTTATAGTCCAGTGGAGAAGGAATGCTTAGCCTTAATGTTTGCTGTTCAGAAGACAAGACATTACATCATAGGCCAAACTATTCATGTCATATCCCGGGTCAATCCTCTTCGAGTCTTAATGAAGAAGCCAAGCACACTCAATTTTAGACTTGCCACATGGGCTATATTGCTAGCACAATATGATATAGTTTATGTTCCTCAAAAGTCTGTGAAAGGCCAAGTACTTGCTGACTTTTTAGTAGCTCATCCTGTCCCTGAGACATCTAAACTCTATGATGAGATTCCAGATGAAACATTGGAATCAAATATGATCTCAGAAGAATTTCCTACTTGGAGGTTGTTCTTTGATGGAGCTTCTAGAATTGGACCTGGAGGTACTCTTGTTGATGGAGTAGGAATTGTTCTTGTTTCACCTGATGGGTTAACTATTCAAAGGGCCTATTCTTTAGACGAATCATGCTCCAACAATATGGCAGAATACAATGCTTTGCTCATTGGACTTTAATTAGCCAAACAATTGAATATTGAATATATCAAAGTATATGGTGACTCTAAGCTAATTGTTAATCAGGTTAGAGGCATATATGAAGTCCGACATCAAGATTTGGTACCATACCATAAAGCAGCAACCAGAATAGCTTCTTCATTCAAAGGATTCTTCATCGAACATGTACGTCGCGCATGCAATACAGAAGCTGATGCTTTAGCTAACCTAGCTGCAGTATTGGCAGTTCCAGTCAAAAGACAGCAAATGGTGGTTATCTCTAATAGAGAATTATTTTGTGTTGAAAATAACCATAATATTGAATTCAGAAACCTAACTGAAGTCAATGTCCTTAACGAGGATTGGAAAGTATCTTTCATTGATTTTACAGTACATGACATATTGCCAGAAGATCCTAAGGAAGCTACAAGTATCCGTCGTCGATGACTTCGATTCTATTATAATCATACAACTAAAACTCTCTATCGAAGAACTTTTGATGGATTACTCTTGAGTTATCTTGCTGGTGATGAAGCAAAGCAGATTTTCCGTGAAGCTCATGATGGTGTTTGTGGAGCACATCAACCTGGTCCTAAACTACAGGATCGTATCCGACGTATGGGCTACTACTGGCCTTCTATGGTATCAGATGCTATTGATTATGCAAGGAAATGTCGTGCATGTCAAATTCATGTAGATTTTATTCACCAACCATCAGAATTTCTTCATACAACTGCAGCCTCGTGGCCTTTTGAAGCTTGGGGTATGGATATAATTGACCCTATCAATCCTCCTTCATCTAAAGGGCATCGGTTTATCTTAGCTATAACCGATTATTTTTCCAAGTGGGCAAAAGCTATACCTTTGGCTGAAGTAAAAACTAGTAGTGTCATCAACTTCATCAAACATCATGTGATATATAGATTTGGTGTCCCTCGCCGATTCATTCATGATAATGGGCCGCAATTCATCAGCCAAAAGTTTCATAGGTTCTGTGATGACAACAGAATCAATAATGTTGCCTCAACAGCCTATAATCCTGCGGCTAACGGGTTGGCTGAAGCATTCAACAAGACCATTATCAAACTCCTCAAAAAGTTTGTCTCTATCTACAAACGTAATTAGAGTGATAAACTTGGAGAATATCTATAGGCATATCGCACTACTGTCCGTAACACCACAGGTTGTACACCTTTTTCTCTGGTGTATGGATGTAAAGCGGTACTACCTTTGGAGATTCAAATTCCATCATTGAGAATTGCCATTGCTAATAAGTTTACTTCAGACAATAATGATCGTCTTCGACTTCAGGAATTGGAGGCGCTCGGTAAGAAAAGGTTATTGGCTCAACAACACATTGAACTTTATCAGGCGCAGATTTCAAAAGTTTTCAATCGCAAAGTCAGAGTGCGAACATTTCAAGAAGGCGAGTTAGTTCTTACAGTCAGACGTCCTATGACTATGACACATATGAGCAAAGACAAGTTCAAGACAAAATGGGAAGTACCGTATGTGATAAATAAAGTCTTCTCTAATGGAGCCTATCAATTAACAGACACGGATGACAAAGTTGCTATGATGCCCATCAATGGCAAATTTCTCAAGAAGTATTATGTTTAAAGACAAAATGTACTTTATTTTCAGAGACATGATGTAAATAAAAGTTTATTTTTTTATTCAAAAGCAGAATTGGATTACATAATATTAAGGACGGTGAGGAGGCCATGATCCTTCATAATTAAATACAAAGTTCGCTAACCGTTCAAACATCTCATTGTCTGAACGCACCAAGAACTCACAAACAGCCATCCTCAATGCCTCTTCTTTGGCAGTTTTTCCAGGCTCCACTAATTTGGAGATCAAATCCTATCCTGGCGTAGGAGGAACAGTTAAGCCTTCGCCTCTTTCTTTTCGAGAAGGCACAGGAAGCTCAGTAGGGAGTATCTTGGTTTCTTCTTTGATCTTCGGAGCATGTAAATATTTGGAAGACATTTTCATACAGAAGGGAAAGAGATTGGCAATATCTACAAAAGTGTTGTTCAATTTATAGGCAGAACAATTAAGTAATCAGCCTTGAGAATTGATGTAACTTTTAGAAAGAGGCACGGCTGGACCATAGTGTGCGCCTATTTTCAGAAATAATTAGCGTAGACTTACTAGTTTTTGAAGACACAACATGCAAGCAAATAGTGTCAGAATGAAGTAGCGCAAGTGAAGCCTTGTGGGAAGACATCTGTTTAAGAGAGTATGAATGATTCTTTCATTTCTGGATGTCCTTTTTTAAAGGGGTTAAAGAGGAGGTGGGTGCGTTGTTCTAGGATTCTATTATGGGAAAGAACTAAAAATAGGCACTAAAAGCGTGTAACGGCTGCCACGTGTTCTTCAAAAGAAACAGTAAAATGAAGAATCAGCTAAACGAATATGTCCATGAGCACCATTCGAAGTCACAGCCATACAATATCAGAAATTTTAAAAATTCATTGGCATAAAGATGGGTGGACCCCTACAACCAAGGACATGAGAGTAAAATAACAAAAGTTGTTCTCATTAAGAAAATAACATTATTTTTTGTCCTTGCCTTCATCAGTCTGACGAAGGGCGGCGTCTAACTCTTGTATGGTGCAGATCCCTGAGCGACACATCAGGTTGAGAAATCCCTCTGAATTGGCGTGCTCCTCAGAGGATGATCCGCCACTCGAGCGATTGAAGACTGACGGATTTAAAACGAAATAGTTCAGAAATTTTACTGCCCTCAAAGCTGGGTCAGCCTCCAATAAAAAGGTTGTAGGCGCAATATCTTGTCTCGCTTCAGGAGACTTGGTTGTGGTGTCAGCATTAGTCTCCATCTCTTTCTTCTAGGGGGCCATTGAAGAACAAATGTGAAGACCAAAGTACGGAGATCAACTACATATATATCAACAAATTGACTCTTCGTATTCCTCATGGGAAACTGAAAGACATCAATAGAACTCCGGAAGATGAAGAGAAGATTGAATATTTTCGAGAAAGGTATTTAATCATGATGACCGAGCATGAGACCGGCGCAACCTGACTTACTCAAACTTTTATAAATTCAAAGTATTCCAAAACTTTACAATGTCTTTAAGTTTTGAAAACTTTAAAGGGGGTCTTGTAGAGCCTAAAAATCAAGTTGTACCTTCAATATACTGATCAGTGATCAAGTTGCACCCCAAAAATTAAGTTGCGCCACTGATATGAAGCAGACTGCGCCACCGATCAGATTACGCCTGATATCAGACTGCGCACCAATCTTTTTGCGCCAAAGCCTACGTGGCATCTGACACTTAATAGTCATCATTACCTGACCATACTGACGACTGATACAACAGAGAACGAGGAAAATCTCTTCGAATCCTGTGAATTGTGCCGCTCAAGGAAAAGTTGGTGGACAACTGTCTTATACACTTCGTGAGTTACGCCCAGGCGTAATCTAAACAAAATCCTTAGTTGCGCCTGGCGCAACCTGAACGACTTTTGATCAGAAGCTGCCACGTGTGTAGGCGCCGCTCAAATCAAGCACAGTTTGACTTGTTGACTGAAGCTCGCGCAACCTGATAAAGTTGAGACAACTTACATTCTAAAGCATGATGACGTGGCGCACATGCCACTAATCTCTCAAGACGTGTCTACTATCATGTACACGACCACGCGCATCTCAATCATACGATGCCACGCGTCTAAATACAGTTAGTACATGATTGACAACTGAATAAAAGTTGGCACAATAGGAGGTTGGCGCAATCCAGTATGGCGCAATCCAGCCTCGCGCACATCAGAATAACTGCTAAAACAGTTATTTCCTGAACTCTATAAATAGAGTTTCCAATCATCATTAGAGGAGATCAAGAACTCTTACAAAATTGCTGCTGCGTTCTCTAGAGGCTACAGTCTTCAAGTTCACATAGTCCAAGGGATAAAGTGATCATCTTCTGATCAGATTCCTAAAGTTGAACTTCCCCAAAATTCATTGTACTTTGTACTCTTTTACAAGTTTGGAATAAATTTTTTTTTGTTTTTTGCAAACACCCCTAGCGGGACGTCTTCTCTCCACCAGTTGTATTGACAGCAGCTTATCTTTGAGCTGATGTACTCTGTGGTTCTCCTCTCATCTTTCTGAGAGAGAAGACCAGAGTTGATTCCATTGTCTGGCTCGTTTCTTCCGGTCGAGACGACAATAAACTGGCACCAACAAATAAAAAATTCCAAAAGATGTAATAGACCTTCATATTATATTTAGAATGAAAATCCAAGATGTAATAGATTTCCATTAAGATGTATCTATGTTTTTAAAGAAGAAATAAAGAATGATTTTCTCTTCTTTTATGATCTGATTTTGATATGGTGATAATGAAAATAGAATTAAGGAGAAATGTGGAGATGAGAAGTTGCTGGTGTAAATAAATAGAATTCAGAAGCGGGGAGAATGTGAACTCTCGTTATGACAAGTGAACAGTCACTTCAATTTTTCGAGAAAGGACACTGAATGAATGAACAATTACTGCAACTTTCGAAGAAGAGAATAAATGAATGAACCATCATGTCAGTTTTTTTAAGAAAGAAAAATCAATGGCTATTTATAAATGAACGAATGGTTATAAATGAACGAACAGTTGGGCTTCTTTTAAAAAAGTCGTATCGGTTCTCGATGTTGACTGTCTAATTTTTCTGTCTATAAATAGAACAAAACTTTCGTAGATATTGTCACTTTCTTTCCTTTCTGTGTAAAATGTCTTCCAAAGATTTGCTTACTCCGAAGATTGAAGGAGAGACCGAGATGCCTCCTGCTGAGCCTCCAGTGCCTCCTCAGAAAGAAAGGGGTGAAGGCTCAACCGCTCCTGCACCAGGACAGGACTTGATTACAAAGCTGGTGGAGCCTGGTTAGACTACCGAAGAAGAGGCATTAAGGATGGCTACTTGTAAGTTTTTTGTGAGTTCAGACAATGGAATGTTTGAACTGTTGGCAAACTATGTATTTAATCATGAAGGATCGGGGCCACCTCCCCGTCCGTAATATTATGTAATTCCATTCTTCTTTTGAATCAAATGAACTTCTATATACACGATGTCTCCGAAATTAAGTACATTTTGCTTTTATACATAATATTTCTTAAGAACTTTGCCATTGATAGGCATCATAGCAACTCTACCGTCCATATCTGTTAATTGATAGGCTCCATTTGATAAGACTTTATTTACCACAAACGGCCCTTCCCATTTTGTCTCGAACTTGCCTTTGCTCATATGTGTCATAGTCATAGGACGTCTAACTGTGAGAACTAACTCGCCTTCCTGAAATGTTTGCACTCTGACTTTGCGATTGAAAGCTTTTGAAATCTGGGCTTGGTAAAGTTCAATGTGTTGTTGAGCTAGTAGCCTTTTCTCGTCGAGTGCCTCCAATTTTTGAAGTCGAAGACGATCATTATTTTTTGTAGTAAGCTCATTAGCAATGGCGATTCTCAATGATGGAATTTGAATCTCCAGAGGTAAGACAGCTTCACATCCATATACTAGAGAAAAAGGTATACAACCTGTGGGGTTATGGACAATAGTACGATATGCCCATAGACATTTCCCAAGTTTATCACTCCAATTACGTTTGTTAATAGAGACAAACTTTTTAATGAGTTTGATAATAGTCTTGTTGAATGCTTCAACTAACCCGTTAGCCACAGAATTATAGGCCGTAGAGGCGATATTATTGATTCTGTTGTCATCATAAAATCTATTAAACTTCTGGCTGATAAATTGTGACCCATTATCATGGATGATTCGGCGAGGGACCCCAAATCTGTATGTCACATGATGTTTGATAAAGTTAATGACACTACTAGTCTTTACTTCAGCCAAAGGTATAGCTTCTGCCCATTTAGAGAAATAATTGGTTATAGCTAAGATGAACCGATGTCCTTTAGATGAAAGAGGATTGATATGGCCAATTATATCCATGCCCCAGGCTTCGAAGGGCCATGAGGCAGCAGTCGGATGAATAAATTCCGATGGTTGATGAATGTAGTCTGCATAAATTTGACATGCACAACATTTTCTTGCATAGTCAATAGCATCTGATACCATAGAGGGCCAGTAGTAGCCCATACGTCGAATACGATCCTATAGTTTAGGACCAGGCTGGTGTGCTCCACAAAAGCCATCATGAGCTTCGCACAATATCTGTTTTGCTTCATCACCAGCAAGACATCTCAAGAGTAACCCATCAAAAGTTCTTCGATAAAGAGTTTTAGTAGTATGATTATAATAGAAACGAAGCGATCGGCGACGAATACTTGTAGCTTTCTTAGGATCTTCTGGCAATATGTCATGTACTGCAAAATCAATGAAAGGTATTCTCTAGTCCTCACTAATGACATTGACTTCAGTTAGATTGCTGAATTCAATGTTGTGGTTGTTTTCAACACAAAATAGTTCTCTATTAGATATAACAACCATTCGTTGTCTTTTGACTGGTACTACCAAAACTACAGCTAGGTTAGCTAAGGCATCAGCTTCTGTATTGCATGTGCGACATATATGTTCGATGAAGAACCCTTTGAACGAAGAAGCTATTCTGATTGCTGCTTCATGGTATGGTACCAAATCTTGATATCGGACTTCATATATGCCTCTAACCTGATTACCAATCAGCTTAGAGTCACCATATACTTCGAGATATTCAATATTCAATTATTTGGCTAATTGAAGTCCAATAAGAAAGGCATTGTATTCTGCAACATTGTTAGAGCATGATTCGTCCAAAGAATAAGCCCTTTGAATAGTTAATCCATCGGGTGAAATAAGAACAATTCCCACTCTAGCAACAAGGGTACCTCCAGGTCCAATTATAGAAGCTTCATCAAAGAACAACCTCTAGGTAGGAAATTCTTCTGAGATCATATTTGATTCCAATGTTTCGTCCGGAATCTCATCATAGAGTTTAGATGTTTCAGGGACAGGATGAGCTGCTAAGAAGTCAGCAAGTGCTTGGCCTTTCACAGACTTTTGAGGAGCATAAACCATATCATATTGTGCTAATAATATGGCACATGTGGCAAGTCTAGAATTGAGTGTACTTGGCTTCTTCATTAAGACTCGAAGAGGATTGACCCGGGATATGACATGAATAGTTTGGCCTATGATATAATGTCTTGTCTTCTGAAAGACAAACATTAAGGCTAAATATTCTTTCTCCACTAGACTATAAAGATGTTCAGCTCCAATCATCGTTCAACTAAGGTAGTAGATGGCTTGTTCATGACCTTCCTTGTTCTTCTGAGCCAGCAAAGCTCCCAATGAATGGTCCATTGCCCGGACATACATTAAGAAGGGTATTCCTGAGATCGGTGGTACAAAAACTGGTGGAATCATTAAATACCGCTTTATGTCATCAAATTCTCGTTGACATTCTTCCATCCAAACGAAAGATACACCTTTCTTCATTAACTGAGTAAATGGTCTGCAATGTCCAGATAAATTCGAAATGAACCGCCTGGTGTACACAAGTCGACCTTGGAATCCTCGTAGCTCTTTTAGGTTGCATGGAGGACGCATCTCTTGAATGGCTTTGATCTTCTCGGGATCAACGTGTATACCTTTAGAGGTAATAACGAAGCTGAGAAATTTGCCACTAGAGATACCCAAGAAAGACTTGGTGGGGTTCATTTTGAGTTGATGCTGGCACATTAGATTGAAGATAGTTATGAAATCTTGAATGTGATCTTCCTTGAGACGACTTTTGATAGCAATATCGTCAATATAGTATTCGACAGTCTTTCGTAGATGATCCCGAAAGATAGTACTCATAGCCCGCTGGTAAGTTACACCTGCGTTCTTAAGACCAAATAGCATGACTGTATAACAGTAC